>NMRB01002897.1:40255-84069 GCA_002633025.1 Notospermus geniculatus
GAATAGCTGTGGCCTTGACCTTGTTGTTAGTGACAGGAGGGACGCAAAACAAAATCCTGATGAATTATGACAAATGTGATGAAGTTTTTGGCGATCTGGGGGCTAGGCGGTTAAATTTTGGTGGATGTGATGCTGCATGTCGCAGCAACATGGATGGTGACACCAGTAGCTCAAGTTCAGAAGCTGAGGAACGAGAGAGTTCCCCAGATGAAGGCGAATATTTGGTAGGCCCCCCTCTATCAGCCCCTATCTAAGTAGGCTAGGCCTAGGGTAGGGAGGGAGGCCTGGGCTGAGCCTAAGCTCTCTCTCACTGAGTGAGAGGAGACCAAAAACAAAATATCTGTCACACCATGATCATGTGATCAGTCAGTGGCAATGCATGAGCGACTGCAATGTCAATGAACATTATGATTGCACGATTGTTTACTTGAATTGAATAGCCTGTGTGACTATCTAGGCCTAGCTAGCTGCAGTTAGTTGCAGCCCTGGCTGGCTTATATACCGTAGCCTTGTAGGCATTAGCCTCCTGAAGGCACCAGCATTCCAGAGCAGCCAGAGGTGGTGTCACTGTTGACCAGTTTTCCAAGGGTTTCACTGTCATACTTGATTCTCACAAAGTACAAAACAGTGTGACACTATAGTCAGTATTGTGTAATATCATTATCAAGTCCACAAGATACAACCATTGCTAGGCCTAGCCTATGCCAAGCAGAAATGTACGTATGTTCACCTTCATTTTCAGGTGTCACCAGAGATACAAATTGACTTTAAAATTCCAAAATTCAATTTTGTGAACTGGGATCCGAATCCTGAGAACTGTACCTCATATCTTGGTTTGTTGCCAATTCAAGAAACATATGATCAATCAAGCCATGTTGGAAAAATCAAAGTATCCACATCACACAGGAGAATACGGATGAGGGAATTTATCAATGGAAAGAGAACTGGTAGAGATATCCTTGGTAAGTTGACAACATTAACATTTTGATGAAGCAGCTCTGATCTCAAGTTGAGTGATAAATAGGGGTGTGGAATTTTCCTTATGCTCTCTCAATCCATATGTTTGATTCCTTCTTCCAGATGATAGAAAGCTACGCCAAGCATCAGATCATAATGATTACTACACAGGTACGGTAGGTCCTTGGAAGGTCTTTTGACAAGATACCAGTACCCTATTGTCATCCATAAACTTATGTGTTGGCCTAGTGCATTAGACTCTAGACCTACCATTGGCAGCCCTTATGTAAGCCAGAATGACTTGTTCTAGCAAATTGAATTCCATTTGATTAATGTTGCATTCAGTTCAATCAAAATGTTCATGAAGTACCGGGTAAATTAACTGGAAGTACAGTTGCATTATTATGTCTTACTTGGCTTGAATGGTGACATTATTAAAATGCAAACCACATAATAAATGATTTCAGTGCTACATCTCCTGGAGACGGGAGTCGACCCTAATGGTGCTGATGACAAGAAAAGAACATCTTTACACTTTGCTGCTGCAAAAGGACATGACAATATTGGTAAGAATTTTTATGACATCACACTGACTCGTCATCATGTGATTGAAATTTTTTAACTGTTATCAGAATGTTACTCAGTTGTTGACAATACTGGTTTACCCATTGACAAGTACATGCTTTGACTCTGAATTAAAGTGGTTATCGTATGTATACTTTGCAGTGAGTGTGTTGTTGGACCATGGTGCCAATCCTAATCAAAAAGATGTCATTGGCAACACACCTCTCCATCTTGGTAAGTTGTGCATTTTGTTAAGAAACATTACAAGAGGAATAGACTCAGGAGCTTACACACCGTCCATTGTGCATCCTAATAGCAAGATATAGAGACAGATATCACAGACATTGGTACAATTCATTCAGTGCTAGTGGGCTGTGTTAATGTTGCTTCATTTGCCTTTCCCTCACCAGGCCTAATAAAACATCGTCTGCTACATTTACAGTACAGGTCACAATTGACATCCTTACGGCTTCGCGTAAGTTACTCGTAAGTTATGCGTAACTTACGGCTTTGGTTTCGCGTAACTCACTGCGTAATTCGCCAAAATCGCGTAACTCGCCTCGTAAATCATTGTGTACCTAGCGAAATTCGCGTAACTCACATCGTAAGTTACGCTCGTGAGTTGTTGCGTAAGTTACGAGTGACTTACGCGAATTTAGGGATGTCAATTGTGACCTGTACTGTACTGACCAATTTCTTGAGATGAAACAATAGGTGTTTGCTTCTTTTTCAGCCGTCTGTGCTCATCATATAAAAGTTGTGACCATTCTGCTGAAGACTGGTAGGTTATATTAATTATATTATTTTGATGACTAACTTAAGACGCATAAATAATCTTTCTGTAGTACAAAGTGGAGATTTTTTGACAGGACCTTCACGTGATTTGATTTTAATGCAGTTGTGGTTTCAGAACATATAATTACATGTATTTTAATAATTATGTTAAATTTTAATTTTAATGTTTATTTAAATTTTATTTTATTATTTATTTATTGTTATTTATTATTTTATTATTATTTTATTTTATGATTATTTTTATTTTTTATTTTATTTTTTATTTTAATTTTAATTTTTTTAAATAATTATTTTTAAAAATTTATTGAGTTTTGAGCCAAAAAGTGCTAAATACGGCATTATTAGCTCTATAAATATTGAGTGAAAAAATTTACAAACCAGTGTGTCTAGAGAAAGTGAGTTGTTGTCCCTATCACATGAAGAATGAGTCCGGCTGGGGATCGAATCCAGAACCTCAGTGGTGACAGGTGCTGATGTTTCAACTATGCCACTTTCTTGACAATCCAAATTATCTTGGATGTTATGAAACAGGCGTAGGACTCGAACCAGTCACCACTTTTGTTTCCTGAACACCTTTGTTTGAGTTTGTTTACAAACAAGTTTATAGTTCATTAATGAACACCTCTTGGTTTTTAGGTACCAACCTCATGTCCACTGATAATATGGGCAAAACTCCAATGCATTTAGCAGATTCCAGACTGAAGGCACTCAATGAAAACAAAAGCTTCACATCTGAACAACTAAAGGTTGAGGTCTCTCAGGTATGTCACTTCTAGCATGGTCATTGTATGTACATGTAGACTCTGCCAATTTTAAGCCCGCCTTGCTGGGAGGCACTTTCATTCTAGGTAAGACACAACCAGATCCTTGGCCCTGAAATACAGATGAGTCATAATGAGCGGGTGATACATGTACCTGTACAGTAGACATTTTACTTATACCAAAAGAGCCATTTTGTTGATAAAGAATGAAGGTATTGGTACTGTAGTATTTATAGTATATTTGATTGTGGTTCAACCATCTCGCATAAGAAAGCAACCTCGCCAGCATTCAGGGACAATGACGTCAACCACTTGACTTGGCCAAATCCCCACCTTCAAAAAATGAATGGTTCAACAAACTGTATTCAACACATTGTTGAACCATTCATTTTTTGTGGATGGGGATTTGGCCTAGTGGCTAACATCATTGTCCCTGAATACTGGTGAGGTTGCCTTATGTGAAATGTTCGAACCCCGATCGATTAAGCCATTTTGTTGTTTTCTGGCTTTATAAATGTCTGCACTGTGAAAATGCTGAATCATTTTGAAATATCAATTTGTAGGTTGTTACAATGATGGAGGAGTACCTGAATATCACCGGACACAAGGACAGTGACTCAGAACTCAGTCAACTTACTGAAAAACTGACATTATCAACAACTAGAGATGAAGTCCATGGAGTGAATGAGTTACTGTCACAGTTCACTACCCTGAAATTGGAGTCACAAAAGAAAGAAGACCGGTGAAGCACTGCTACAAGTCAGCTGGTTGAAGAATGGGGAACCAGAGGAACTAACGTCACGATGTGGCGCTGCGACCGAAGTTTCTTTTTTCTAACGTTATTTCCATTTATTTCTGGCGTGAAAACAACCCTTTTGTTTCGGTCGCCTGGCATCAAGATTTACATCATCTTGTAGCAGATGAAAATGTCTGAATTTTGCGGTGCTTTTTTCCTTAAAATGAAGAGATAGGATGGCGATAATGGCAACATCTTTATCTCATTATTCCTGTCGAAAAATGTACAGCTCATTTTTTCATGACGCAACGTCAACACTTAAAATGACGTCGCTTCGGTCGCAGCGCCGACCTGTCGGGAAAAACGGCACGCAGGTTCCTCATTCGACCCACACATTTAGTCTATGGGATGTCTATAACGTGCCAGCAGTCCTTGCTTCACTTTGAACAATGTCAAGTACGGGAATGTCTCGCAAGCAATACAGCAATATTCAAATGATCTATTGTGATGAATTATTGTGCAGTAATGAATCAAACATACAAATTTGTCTCAAATGGTGCTTGTAATGTATACGGTACATTGAATACTTAAGGTGGCGTCTGTGAGTGACGATGCATTTACATCTTTGTTGCCAACCTGAATTCCGAGTGAATGTGGCGAACATTTTGTCTGGTTACCTGGACAGTTGCAAAAGAAATCAGGCGAAGCTATATCCATAATCATGGTAATTGTTTATTGTGCAAGTACCAGTGATCACTCTTGTTATGTGGAACATTATACATGTGGCCTACATGTACCAGTATACACTTTTATTCCAAATGAAGTTTCAAAAGGACGTTAACTGGTTTTGTTTATTGATTCAAACACATGTAAAGGAGAGGCAGATTTAGGGGTGCAAGTGCCCCCTCTGCAGCAGAGTGATGTTTTTTGTGCCTCGGATGCCTGGAAAACGCATATTTGGCACCCTATTTTTGAAAATTTTCTAGTATAGGGGAAGCACCCAGATCCCTGCACACTCCACTTTCTTGAAATCCTAGATCCATCCCTGTGTAACAGTTGTAAGAAGTCATTTCCAATATCTGTTTGTAAATCAAAACTCCCATGCGCACGTGTAATGGGAGAACAAACTACATTATTGCGAGCGGTTGTACCTTTTTTCAACGTCTTGGTCCGTGTGGCACTGTGTCAAGGGACATTGCGTTGCTTTGCTCTTTTTTTATGTCGTCAGTACAATCGCTCGCAGCGCCGACCTGTTGGGATAGAAAGTTGTGCGGGTTCCCCATTGCACCGAACAGACAATGTCAATGCCTGGCGCTAGGTGGCAGCAGCTGACGGAGCTGATAGATAGCAATCTCCAACACGTGGACAAACTCTCCAAGCTCAGCGGTGCATGCGCAACGTCATTTTAGCAGGCAACATGACATTTTGTGTGACTCTCGGTGGTGCTGTTGCCCTCAGGGTAGCATTTCAGGCAACATCGCAGACACCAACAATGTATAGTTGTGTGGCAATATGGGCCGAACTCCCCAGCAATCAAAATGGCTCAAGCCATATACATGACCAATTTAGACAGCAGAAACGAAGAAATAATTCTTTGATCATGTTGATAGGTGTTGATTTTATTTCCATTCCATTCCCATTACACGAAAGCACGTAACTGTGTGTAAGTCATTTACAACCAATACCCCTGAAGTCCAACTATCTGATACCTTTTTAAGAACTTGGTGCAGGTTGACTGGCATTACAAGAGCAGTACAAAGTTTTCTACATGCATGAACCAAGCATTAGTAAAAAAGAAATGGACAAGACAGTTCATGATTTTGGTTATCTTCCCCGTTTGAGCAGCTCCGACCATCGAATAACTCGCTTGACTTGTCGTACCCAACCCTAACCGGCTGTCTCCACAGCATGAAGCTTATTGTGGCAGGCTGACCAAGCCCCTATTCATCTGGAAAAAAGGTTAGGAAAATTTGTTTAAATAGTAAACAAAGAGTCACTCCAAGTACTGAGGCCAAGTTCATCCATCTAAAGCTAGGAATCCACCATTGATTTTCAAGATCACTTTGCATTGCGACTTGCTTTGCAACTGGGTTGCCAAGCCAATGCTAGGAGCCACGGTGGTGTAGTGGTTCGGGCCTCCGACTAGCGGTCAGAGGATCCCGGGTTCGAATCCCGCTGCTGGCGTAAGACTTTGGGCAGGTCTCTTTGCCTTACTGGCCTCTCTCCACCCAGGTGTATGAATGGATACCGGTCAGAAATGCTCAGATTGTATGCGCTGAATGAGCAGCTCATCTGAGTTCTACTGAAAGGTTTCAGGATAGACTGGGGTGAAAGTGTGAAGTCGGATGACACCTCTACCGTTGTTGATATCAGACTATAAACACAAACTTTAACTTTTTAACTTTATGGTAGATCTCAATAACAGATAATATTGGATGCTCTTATCTTCTCAACTTTGCTTTTTCAACTTAGAGATCACATAAGGTAGCGAAACTTACTTCTTCAAATTTATGGATTTGCCTGATAAAGAAGTCACCATATCTTCTAGCAACTTTTGTGTCTGCTATATGGATCATGTCCTGAAAAAAGGAACCAGTCATAAGTTCACTGGGCGTATTTGATTAGAAAGGGTAACATGGGGAGGGTCAACAATGCCAGTGGGATTTACAGGACATTGTACATATACCGGTACATGTACTGGCAATGGCAACAACATGTACATGTACCAGTATATTATCCTGGGGCCGTATGCATAAAACATCTTAAGTGTAAGATTTCCCTTAAACTATTGTTCCAAACAAAAGATAATGGAAATTTTACACTTAAGATGTTTTGTGCATATGGCCCCTGGACACTGTTCAGTACGCATACATTTAAATACACACAGCTTGCCCCGTAAGAATACCCATGAAATAAATCACCACAAACCTTATCGATGTAGAAGTCAACTTCCGATGATGACTGAAACTCCCCCTCAAGGCCACTGGTTCCCTTTGTCCACACAATGTTCTTCATTTTATGCTGAAATCCAAAATAAATTTCACGACTTCTTAAAATGGTGCAAATCAAAGCAGTCTCCTGACAAACTTGCATCTCTCATTCACATCTATCAAAAATATCAATAATTTGTTGACTAACATTTTCCAGTTGCCATTTGACACAACACAGCAAACAGGGTTTTAGATACAGGTATATGCAATCTAAAAGATGCTGCCTACCTTGAAACACATCAAATTTATGCGAAGCTCCTCTTCAGTCTGAAATACAAGGAAACACTAGTAAGACACAGGCTACAGATATCTTTAGGATGCTGTGGTTTGAAGACATTAATCACAACAAAGACCAAACTCTGATAGAGCATGTGCATATTGACTGTACACCATTATGATAACTAGCGACTGGTGTCGCATTCTCTCACAAACAGCGAATTTTGAATCTGTCATATTACCGAACACCAAGTGTGACGGTAATGGTCGTGGATGACTGTCGTTCAATTCTCTTTACTTACCATATCCATGAATGCAGCCAGCTTGCTGATGGGAAGTGTAGTATACAACTTCAAGTAACTGAAAATTATATAAACAAGATACGGTAAACTACTCCTGGCTTCGACAGCATTTCTTTCAACAATATTTACGTCAAATTACAATAAGAAATCATATTTCTTATTGACACTACTTCTACACATGTTTCGCACTTAGATTTTCTAATTGTCAAATTACATAGTCATCTCCAGTGTAAATCCCTGAGGGCTTTCTGTTCAACTGGTGAAAAATCTGTTTGAATCAAAAAGCGAAAACTATGAAGGGAGCAAGTATCGACATATCATGCCTCACCTTCTAATGGTAGGTAAAAGACTCTGCTGCATGACTTCATCCATAAAGACCTTCAGCTGAAGCTGGTACGGTTCCTGAAACAAAGGAAAATTTTCATTGAAAACAAAGTAAACAATACAAGAACGCAAAATCTTATCATTGGATTTAGGAAAACTCTACGTCTCCCAGTATCCAGACAATGGGGCGTAGTCTGTACTTTGTGCACCTAGTACCTTGTGAGGGAAGTAAAAGACATCATCCAACTGAGGAACATGAGCAGCTTCAGATGGCCTCTTCCACACTTACCAGGGCCAATAATGCTATGCTTCTTGGCAATAATGCCAATAATGCTATGCTTTTTACCAGGGCCAATAATGCTATGGCTTTGGCCCTGATGGAAAAATCAAATCAATACAATGCAAGCCGATGGGAAACAAGTCAGCCAAAACCAGCTTACACATTCTGCAATTAACATGTATCACAGCCAAACCCATAAAATTCCCATCCACAGAAGTTGAAGAAGGTCGCCCGTCAGGCGCGGATCCAGAGGGGGGGGTTTGGGGGTCGTGCCCCCCCCCCCCTGCTCGCCACCACCAATTGTTTTTTTCTTCAATAATTTGCGACAATCAGCAAAAAACGCAAGAATAAAGCTTCTGTTTTGATACTGAGATGCCAGGAAATCACGTCTACGGCCTTCTAGATTTCAAAATTTTCGGGGGGAGGCCCCCCAGACCCCCCGTCGGCGCGGGTATCTTCGGCGCCCGCCTGCAACGACCGCCCTCGGCGGCCCTGACCCCCTCTGTCAAAACTCCTGGATCCGCGCCTGCCCGTATGTAAGAGATGATTTAGAAAACCAAAACACATAAAAGAAAACCTTACCTTGTGGAAATTTGCTGGTGGAGCATCATAATTTGGTGGAACAGGTGACAAGAATTTGGGACAAGCGAAAGCAAAGCTGTTCTCAAATTCGGCATGGTCTCCTTTTTGCATCTTCAACATGCGGTCACCGTGCTTCTCTCGCAACTGGGAGTGAACGCTCTCGTCGATTCTCATTGGATGGAGGACGAGACAAATGGCCAGAAGGACGTACATCTGCTCATTCTGCTTGTTTATCTAAAGTTAAAGTTTGCATTTAATATAGTCTGATATCAACAACGGTAGAGGTGTCATCCGACTTTACACTTTAACCCCAGTCTATCCTGAAACTTTTCAGTAGAACACAGACGAGCTGCTCATTCAGGGCTACAATCTGAGCATTTCCGACCGGTACCCATTTATACACATGGGTGGAGAGAGGCCAGTAAGGCAAATTTAAGAGACTTGCCCAAAGTCTCACGCCACAGTGGGATTCGAACCCAGGACCCTCTGACCGCTAGTCAGAGACCCGAGCCACTACACCACCGTGGCTCCGAAAATTTGACGAATGCTCAGTCAGTACATATATATTTGACAGTCTAATTACCCCACCTTATTAGCACTTCACATCTATGCATGTGCTGCTCACCTATAGCAATACTCACCTGGTCATACAGGGAGACCCGATTCTGGAACATCTGCTTTGTTCTCTGGATGTAGAGGAGAATGTTGGAAAATGTCCTGATAGCATCCTGATATCGTCTCATCATCATGTACGCAAAACCAACGTAATAGTAGGTCGTAATCTGACATCCTGGCACACGAGAATACATATTCTGAAAGAGGAAGGACCGTTTTTTTACATTCATGTATTATAATCGAGAACTTCCACCATCATGGATGACTGGGTCGCTGCCATAGAAATTTTTGAAAATCAATCGGGTCGGTCCCATGTTAATCTCTTGTTGAAAAGAATGGAACAGTTCAGGACTTAATGTGCAGTGCTGCCACCAAGTAGCAATACTATCTAAATACTTTCTTTAATTTTACTAGTCTTTTAAAATGCAACCAACTTTGACTACATTTTCCCCAGCTGAATCTACTATTTTTCCATCTGATCAAGATAACGGATTTAGAACGAGCAGTTTGCAAACCTTCTTATTGAAGTCAATGTTCTCCAAAGCCTTCAGAGCCTGGTAGTAGTCTCCTAACAATGAGTGTAACCGTAGCAACCCAATCAAGCTGAAGTATCCCAACATTTTATACATTGAGTGACGACCGAATTCACTGGCCACACTGTCAGGATCACCTGCAAAAAACATGCAGTTTTTATCAAATTTGTTGTAACAGGCAAAATCACAGAGAATCCTGAATTACTAAACCGAAATCAATGTAGTTCAGGGTAAACACCTCTTATCAAACATGGCTTTTTACCCAAGTACACAAATCCACACCGCATCGCAAAGACCTGTCATCTCAGATGAGCTACATACAACAACGGACAGGCCTCCAAATATGGAGCGAAGGACTCATTTACCTCCACTAGTGTAGATCTCCAACTGTCTGTTGATGCTCGACTTGTCAACTAAGGAGTGAAGCACATTCAGAACACTGTGTACATTCCAGATCTGTAAGAAAGACAAGTAACTGCAATACAGGATGAAAGGATTACATAACTAACATGTAACATCGAATGTTGATCACCAACTCAATTAAGTAAGCCTTTTTCTTCCAAAACAAACCAGTCAGTAATAAATGAACAAACAAAATGTGCTACACAAATGTGGCCTGCTCCAGCAAAAGCAGGCGCTTGTCGCAACCGAGTAAAGGTTTAACGGCCTAACAACACAATAGCAGAAATGTATGCCTCAGCAGGTTTACACAGAGTGGTGGACAGCATTGATAACAGTTGAGTAAACTGATGACCAATGATGAACACAAGCGACAACCGTCTACTTTTGGTGAAGCGGGTCAGAAATATGCAAAACGAACCTTAGGACTTCTTCTGAGGATGTCCACCTCTTCCTCAGGTTTTTTTGTCAGTTTGCATCTGTACTGACTGAATGACTGGAACTGAAAACAGGAGCACAAATACCATGTAGGCATAATTGAAGCTTTTTATCCACAGAAAGCACACATCAAATCAGATATCACATCACTGACAATAACACATCTTAGCAAAGTACAAGCATGACTGGACAGTTAAATGCCAAAATTAGCAATTCTGAATGTCTGAATGTGCCACTCTGTGGCCAGATTTCTGAAGTCTTATTACATGTATCTTTCTCGAACACAATGTTCTCTGCAAGAACCTCCTTAGGATTTTCACTCACCTGATAAATGAATTCATCAATGATATCCCACAGCCACTGGTTTGGTAGTTCGAGTGGAACAGGTCCATCAGCACCTGTGAACATGGAACAGAACACATCTAGAATGTATCTTCCCCCTTTCAAATATTAGGTACCGAAAACTAACTTTACACAGCTCCAGACTGTTTTGGCCCTTGACATCAGGTCACAGTCATACAGCATCTTACTGCACTACTATTGCCAGAAGGCAATCATCTTGTTTGCGAAGAAATGTACAACAACATATGGGCCCATCGTCATCCCATTATCACAGACTCATGCAGTTTTTAAGTTCATCTAGTCAACACTTGAAGTAGTTCTCAACTGAAATTGCTCCCTACGATTTGCCACTTTCCTGTCGTTCTCCCCACATTCAGGAGCATAATGAGAGCATAAAGAAGGAAAACTCACTCAAGATAAAGTTGAACAGATTACAGTAGTTGTAGTAAGACTCAAATCTTTGGTCTATTGTGGGACCATTCTGAAAGAGAAATAGACAATTTGATGAAGTCTATAAATATCCGCAGGCAAAAAATATGGGACAGTTTTCTCCCAGTAACTTAGATATTTAGTAACCTCTTTTCCCAACAAAGTTGAAGGTCTCATTCACATGATAATCTGTGCAATACAATATCAAATGGTATAGCAATTAAGAAACATGCAGATATTGCAATCAAGAGTCATGTAGTGGTGTTTCTAAAACCAGCCCCAAGACATTTACAACAGGAATACTTATAACTGGGTACTTACACTGACCCTGGCGTATATGTGCCTGTAGTACAACTCCTTGTACAATGTGAGGAACAGTTGATCTGAAAATTCAAGCAGAATGAGAATCAATCTGCAAAGACAACCAGTGACTTCAGATCTCAATTTTCTTTAAAAATCCTTGAAATTGACAGGATAAAGATGCATCAACACTTACCATCCTTGACCACTGGGGCAATGGCTTCGGCATCAGGCCATGGTGTGTTCTTAAAGAATCGATCGGTAAGCTTGTTGAAACTGAAATAGGATTGATAATGTTAACTGTACAAGAATTTCCAAAGCAAGGGAACACTACACTTGCAAGTTCTGACTAAAGGCGCCTCTCCAAGTGAGAGTTTTCTCGCGCAAGTTGGCTCTAGTCTATGGGCAACTCAACTGCGAATCGTTGTTTGTGCCATTGGTCCCAGTGTAAACCATGAGGAACAAGTAATGGTGAACTGCCCATTGTGAGCCAACTTCTGAAAGAAAACTCTCACGTGGAGAGACGCCTTTAGTCCATAAATAAACTCAAGCCCAGTATTAGTAAGTGATGGAAGGACATGTTCGGTACCCATTTTGACATGTAGATTATCAATCTAAGTGCCGTACCTAAATAATCTCAACAGGAATTGTTACAAAAGGCTACTGACTAAACATGTTAGTAGTCACTTACTCATTTTCATAAGCTTTCTGTATCTCATAAAGGTTTGCCTCATTGATGTATCGTTGAAATTCAATAAGAAACCTTTTGATAACTTCTGGCACGATGAAGGTGGATTGCTGGTATTGACGTTCATGTTCTAAGTCCTTGGCTGGGTCACCTGTTGAAATCAAAAGTAGCAATATAATACCTTGGCTTGACACAACATTAACAAGCCAGGATCAGTTTGCAATCCAGAGATAGGCCTAGTTATGTCATACAGAATCACTAGAGTGACTGACGTTCAACCCAGGATTTTTTAAGTCATTATTAATTTATAATGACAGTTAATGAATATTGGCAAGTTGTGTCGAGTCAAAAAAAAACTTACCAGAATGCAAATCATACTCATTGGTTGGAGCATACTGGTAACTGTTGTATGGGTCATACTGAAAGACAAATCAAATCAAATCATTCAACAGGAAACTTCAATCACGAATCAGAAACATGGGAAAGAAAGATCTTCGTGGATATTCAGCACTGAGCATGTTCAGTTGGCCTAAGAAATTCACAAAAAAATGTCAACAGTCAACAGATAACCTACTCATCTCAATCTCGACATGTTCAGATCAAGATGACGACCTGATATTAGTGACTGCTGGTGGTGGGACTGTTGACTGACCGAGAGTGACACTGAGAATGGAGTGAAGAAGAGTGTGTGACTGCAAGTCACTTTGGTTCCTGAAGCCACCGCTAGGGCTTGGGGCTTTACTTCGGCAAACTTCGTGACTATTCGATAAATTTCCAAGGCTTGTGAGGGTGTCGACGATGCCGTTGCTGGATGACGGTGCCTCTTACGTATTCCTGTGTCGTTTGGCTTTGGGCTTACTTCGGCAAACTTCGTGACTGTTCGGAAAGTTTCTGAGGCTTGTGATGGTGCCGACGATGCCGTTGCTGGATGACAGCGCCTTTTATTCACTGTGTCGTTCGGCTTGGGGCTTACTTCGGCAAACTTCGTGACTATTCGGCAAATTTCCGAGGCTTGTGACGGTGCCGACGATGCCGTTGCTGGCTGACGGCGCCGTTGTTGTTCGCTATTGCTCGGCTAGGCTAAAGTTTAGAATTCCCGATCGGAAGTGACGTTACTCCAAGGCACACATTTTATGGAAATCCTATTGTACAATGCGGCTTATACCGTCATCGATGACCTTTTGGGGGACACTGATCGGGGGTTCTAAACTCGTTCCCTCGGCTATCCTCACTTCGGCAAATTCCGAGGCTTGTGCATTGACGTCGACGATGCCGACCATGCCGGCATGATCGCAATCGGCCATCGATATGTATGAATACAATTTTCGGAAAAGTAGTAGGCCTACCGGTACCTCGGTGACGACGTTCTGAAACTGATGTTCTCGCCGCGGGTGGTGGTGAATTCTGAAATCGCTCCCAGCAGTGCATGCAAATAAAAATAGCCATCATGGCCATGGCAGTGCATACAATGCACTACGCCCAGACGTGCATATATTACCGTAGCACATGATGAATGAAGAGGTCCAATATGCCGGTCGAAAACACCGATTGCACGCAATTTGAAGTAGGCCAGCGGCCTTGTTACGCCGACATATATCTTCTAGTTCACTAAATCGGGATACAGAATTAACACTTACATCGGTTTGCACAGATTCAACGAAATCTTCAGCACTTGTTTGCCACATGATTTTCACGCTTTTTGGCCGGCAGGGAAACTTCCGCCCTCACTACGCGTGCGCATTTCTCATTTCCTCCTAAACTTCCGGTTTCAGAATCCTGGAAATTTGCAAGGTTTATGCGCTTTATTTTTCTTATTGTGACTTTGTAACAACAAGAAACACCACAGTTACGTGTTGCTTTATCAAAAGTTTCTGATTTACTTGTTTTCGATTTCCTCATGCTTCTTTCTGATCACCTGATCTTTCAGTTTTGTGTGTCACACTTTTCATGTTTTTTGCACTCACACCATCATCATCATGACCAGATGACCATGCTCACTGCTTACCACTGCATTGCTGCTGTTCTGTGAGTTGCAGTGCAGTGCAACATACATGCACTGTGCACTGCTCATCTGCTGCACTGCAGTGTGGGTGGGTGTGGGTGTGCATGTAATGGTGTGGAGGAGGCCTTCCCTTGCCAACCCTCTGCTGTCTTCACACATCAGTTCAGGAAAGTTCCTAGACCGAAAACTCCAGTCTCCGAACATAACATCATAGTTATGATTCTACGACCGGATTCAACCTATACAACTCCTATGGGGACTAGGCCTAGTGTAAACGAAAATTTGCATATCAATAGGGCAAACACGCGGCACTTTTATTGCGAATATCTCGAAAACCTACAGCGAAAATTGCTTTTAATACCAAATATTTGTAATGTTCATATAAAACAGTAGGTGACTGGACCATTTTGATTGTAATCTGACCAGAACACATAGGTTTAATTGCTTTTTTTCGATGCGATGTTGCATCGCGCCGAACTTGGCTGCCATAATGTTTTGATGACGTCACTTTCGGCGTTTGCCTCTTCTGTCATCGGAAATCGCCGAGTGTTTCCGATTGCTCAAACGCGCCTTCTGCGCATGCGCAATGGTGAAAGTTTATTCCTCCAAGGGCGAAGAAACATCCGATAATTCCGACCTTTCGAACCTTCAACTCCCAAGTGACCTTTCGCTCCGGAAGTCAACAAACCAATGTACAGTACGATGTACAGGGATATGGCGGCGTGTTTTCACTGTCCTTCAAACTTCGGATTTTAAACGCTTTGGAAGTGGTCAGATTTTTTGGGCAACGGTAGGAGTGTCATCTAGAATATTGAAACTTAATGATAGGATACTTTTTAAATGCTGTCCTGCTTCCAGAGCTTCACCAGCAGTGAAAACATTTCGCCCTTCTCAGACGGGAGAATTTCCTCCACACAACATGGAGTGCTGAATCACGACGTAGAATATCCCAAATATTCGAAGTCGTGAATTTCATGACTAGGAAAGTTCCGAATTTGGAAACGTTTCTGATTTTGGAAGCCCAGCGATTCCAATATTGGCAACGTTTCTTTTTTCGGAAGCGGTTTTCGATTCCGATATCGGAATCGGTGTAGGCCTATTTGCATGTTAGGCCCAATCGGGATATGAGTATCAAAAATCGGGAAGTGTTTTTTTCCATTAACAGATGGCAGCACCTGTGACCTTGTATTTCACGGCGTAAAATCTGAATTGCTGGCGTAGGTTGGCTGCAATCATCGATAATCATCAATTATCATCATCAAAATGCTTGGTTGTGCCGAATCTCTGGGCTTCCAAATTCAGAAATGTTCCCGATATTGGAATCGAAAATCGCTTCCAAAAAAAGAAACGTTGCCAAAGTCGGAAACGTTTCCAATTTTTGAACTTTCCCGAACTGACATGACATGATGTTGCCTTTTCACACTGAAAGCAGCAGTGATTTAGAGATCATGTAGGCTAGCCTAGCTAGCTACACCATGTGATCTGATGACCATCATGCCATTCATGAGAACAAATTTAGAATCCTGATCAGTGCCAAAAAAAGCCAAGGTTGCTGATTCATTGACATCGGGAATGACGACCGAATAAGCCACATCATATGAACAATACAATTGTGTGCCATGGAGTAATGTTCCACTTCATGACTTCCGATCGGGTATTATAAAGTTTAGCCCGTATCATCGACAGACATGGCGGCAATCTCATCGCGTTTTGCATGCTGACTGTCATGACTGTGGAACTTTATTCGCGCTTTTAAATAGGCTAGACAGTTTTCAATTGCTTGCGTATTTGATGGATCATAAAGTATCATAATGCGTACAGTCCGCATCTGGGGCTTTTTTGGCATGTGCATGGCATGTCTTTGTGCAAGATTTCACTTGCGTTTTTCACTAAAGATTTGCGTATTTACGCGAATACGCACATTATCTAAACGCCTGGGCCTGGATGGATAGGCGTACCGGACAGTCCACCAAGTCATGCAAGTACATGTAAACCACAAGTGTTTCTACCAGATGGTAATAGGGTAATAGGGTGGGCCTACTATACTAAGTAGTGGCCTCTTGCCTGGCTCGAGTTAAGTGTCTATGTCATGGCGCCTAGGTTTTCCTTCTCCATTGGCTGCGTTGTTTGTGTGCACAAGCCAACTGTGTTGGATGTCTTTCTTATTTCTGTCGTCTCATATAGGATACACATGATACACAAGGCAATTTAATCAATTGAATGCACATTCCATTAACACTGATGTGAAAAAAATGTCGCACCAAAGCCAGGACATGTTGGAGGATGATTACAATGTCAACAATGACCGGACGCTGCCCACACCTCGAGAAAGGCGGCCATCAACATCTTCAAAACTGCATACACTAGGAAGGTATGACATGATTACACCCAGACTCTTCTTAGTGCAATGATTCTGCTAGACTTCCTGACCCTGGCATTACCGACTGGAAATTAAAGTCAGCCCTCAATCTTCTTGTTACTGTAATTAATTAATTGTATCATAATCACAATGGATCGTTAATAATCTATTTCCTACATGTATGACTAAACAGTGCTCTTTTCATGACAGGAAACTAAAGACAAGTACTGCTAATTTCTTTGGTATTGGAGATGATCAGCCCTACAATGCTGACCGCTGGGACACAAGGAGGGATCATCTTTTGATGAGGAAGTGTGGCAAGATGAAGGAGGGGAAACAGAGAACAAGTAGACCAGGTATGCATCGATTGATATAATAATACATGTACCTTGGCTCATTGCTCTGTGGAAACTGGACTTATAAAGATGTATTTTGGATACCATACTTGTGAATTCTTTCAAGAATGTAGCTCAAATTGTGCAAACCGGGCACTTTAATTATTCTGTGTGTTTCTTCGCAGGTATCCAGGTAGCCTGTTGAAAGAAGAGCAGGGGCACTTTCTGAATACCGGTATTGATTTTTGCTTTCATCACACTAAAAGCAACACAGTCTACAAACTTTTGAATTCACCTGTTTAATTTCAGATGGTTTCGATGACATTGATTCCCCTCGAAGCTTTGGTATGCTTGACATCCATGATCCTCTTGCTGCTGGAAGGGCGTACCAGAGGGCGTACTCTGCTGCGACAAGCGTCAGTTCATTCAGACGTCCACAGAGATTCCAACCTCGCAGGAAAACACGAAAAGATTCCGTCCTAAGGATGACATATGATGGCCTCTCATCCCTTTTGGTAAGCTGAAGCATTTACCTTGATGATGTAGTTTATTTTTTCCCTTTGTTTCTCATTCTCATGCAGCGTTGATGCTTTGTTACCAGCCATGTGGAGTGGCCTGTCTTTGTAAGTCCCTGAGTTACCCCAAATGTTGGTTCTAAAAAATTTAATGCTAAAATATTCACAAAGTATGTAAATCAACCTTATTTTTCACATGTAATTTTGTCCTTTCCTTTAATTTCAGTCTCCTAAGAAGAAGCGTTTTGTATCTGGGCAGGATCAATTGCACATGAGGTCATATGCACCTGCCAGCGTGGCAACATATGACGACGTCTTCACAGAACCAACTGCTTCTGCTGATGTAAGAATAATTTTTATTTACTTGTTCGTACATGTATGTGAACCAGGTATTCTGAAATCCTAATGACTTATGGGACACTCACAGTTGTCCTCTCCTTCCATCAAAAAATTCATTAGGTGTAAATCTATTGAGTATCTTCTGGAAACTAGTTTTCAAACTGTAAGAATTTGATCACCGTGTATTCAATACAGAAGTTAAACGTTTGTTTAAAGCCTCACAGTATTGAATTTTACGGTATTTTCAAAGTGTTAGGAGAATGCAGGTTGAGGTCTCACAGCCTCTTGATGGTCCCCAAAATGCTTGCCTGATACGTACTTCAAAGAATCAAGGGGTCGTATTTTAGAATGTTCCTTAACGTTAAGGTCGACCTTAAGTCTATTGTAAAACCATCGAGAACAATAGATTTAAGGTGGAGAACAATAGATTTAAGGTGGACCTTAACGTTAAGGAACGTTCTAAAATACGACCCAAGGCCTAGTTTTCAGCACACATTGAAAAAACTGCAGGCAGAGCTCTTTTTACACTACACTAACGTCGGAGGACATAAGCACTTTCTGAATTCAATACAGTGCGGCTTTAACTTAATTAGTTGCTTTATTCAAACCCTACAGAATAAGTTGTCTTCTTTTGTTTTGTAGCGTCTAACTTGCCTGGATGATGAGCTCGTTGATGAAGTATTCTTTGACCTGGCCACACCGGGGGCACTTAGTCATCCTGTCACTCCAGCATTTGAGATGGAGAAACCGCCCCTCACCTTGCAGGTCAAGGATTTGGATTTGTAAGTCTATGATATACTGTACCTACTCAGTTATAAGGACAGTTCATTAAATATTCGCAGATCAGCTGACTGCCTTTTTCACCACATGACTGTGGTAATCATACTCACGTGGTGTGTAATAAACAATGATCACACATAAACTAATCCTGATAAATGAATATTAGTAGCATTACCTCACTCGTGTGGTGAAAAATGCTAATATACTATATGTGGTATGTATCTACATAGAAAATGAGTGGGACACCTTGTTGAAGATCAACTGTTTATTGGTCCGAGGACCCGACACAAGCTTTGGACACTTGTATTGGGTCCTCGGACCAATAAACAGTTGATCTTCAACAAGGTGTCCCACTCATTTTCTATGTATTTCAACAATACAGGATACTCCTCTAAAAGAGTGCAGCACCTGACGGGACAGCGTCCAAGACGTCCCGCGCGTCATTCATGATGTTTTGAGGCGAGACGAAAAAAAATCAGATTGTTTCACGACGTCATGATTGCTGAAACAACCGGATTTTTTTCGAGTCACGTCATGCGTTCAGAAATGACGTGTGGGACGTCATGACGCTGTCCCGTCAGGTGCTGTGCTCTTTTGGAGTGATAGTCTATTAGATCAACACGGCAACCTACTACCTATCCGTGGTATGTATTTGTTGATTTTGGTAACTATTTATGATGGAAAGTTTTAACATTGAGTACAGAACTGTCCATTTATTGACAAAGCATTTGCAACTTCAGACCGGCAAAAGGCTGGCGGAGGCGCCCTCCACAACCACTTCCTTCAACACCTGGTGTTGACGCCGTGGATGGTATAGGCTTGACTCGTGCGAAGAAGTTGGTCGTGAAGGCTATAGATAACAGTGACAGGCGACAGTATGGAATGGGAGTGATGGGCAAATTGTTCAAAAGGACGCTGAAGAAAGGGAAGCTTTCATCAGACACCAAGAAAACTTTGGAGGCAATGGAATTGGCCAAGTATGGAGATTCTTCATTTGTTCTAATTCCTTTCCTTAGCATTTCTGCAGAATGATTGGTGCTGACATCTTTCTTTTGACCCCTTGTTAAAGTAGATGAGGAGGTGTGCATTTGTGATCCAATGTACAGTGCAGGCACAAACATTTTCCCCCTGTGCACTTTCAGAAGGGGTCTATTGAAAGGCAGTGAAGTTGTTGGTGTATAGATAAGTGTTGAGGTGATTTCCCAAATTATTACAGGACTAAATTAGTTGATGATTTGTACTGATAATACAATACACTTTGTGTACATCGTATGAAATCATTTAAGACATTTACCGGTACTCCTTCATTTTGCATGATTTCACGCCTCTTTGCTTCAAATGAAAGTACATGTACATTGTTTGTATCATTTCTTTCAGTTTTCGTCCCTACTTCACGTATTGGGTAACATTTGTCCAGATCGTTGTGTACATTGTGTCCGTATCTGTCTATGGGATCGCACCGATAGGTTTTGAAGAAAGTCGGATCAGTGCTGAAGTCCTTATGCCGAATGGTGTGATCGAGCAGGTGTCAAGAATTGAGAAAGACAATCTATGGATTGGACCAAGACAGGTGCGTGAAGTCACTCATGGTGTTGTAGATTTACATTTGATAAATATCAATAAGTCAACTTCCAGAATCTTGCGAATTTTCGACCCCAACCGGGGTCTTCCTCAGGCACTTTTCAGCTGAGAGCTCCAACTGAAATGTGCCTGAGGAAGACCCCAGTTGCGGTGGTTCATAGGCATATTCTAGCTATGGTGCTGTTTTCTTTCAAAGAACACTTCATAAGAAAAAAAAGATTGATTTTGAGATACTGACACCAGTCCCTGCATTCCTTTAAGTTGAATCTCAACGTGTTCATTCCTATTTCAGGAAGATCTGATCCACCTTGGTGCCAAGTATTCACCATGCATGAGGAAGGATTTGAATGTCGTGAAGGCCATAAATCTAGATCAACTGGCTGAACTTACCGAAACTGTCTGCTGTATTCGAAACGATGGGGCAGGATGTGTACAGACCAAACAAGCATACTGCTCAGTAAGTTTTCTCAAACCTGTCATTTACATCCCAAGGTACATGTTGGGGTATTTTTTGTTCATATGGAATGATGCATTTGATTTTGACCAAAAAAATACAATACAAAGGCCGGTTATCACTTCAATGGGGAACCCGCGTGACAAACTAGAATAATAGATGGCGCAGCGAGTATAAGACCCGAATAACGTACCGACGTTTTTCGCTGTTGACGTCGCGCCGTCAAAATATCTGTGTACATTTTTCTACACAAGTTTTTGTGGGATTTTCCCCAAAAGACGTTGTCAGTATTGGCATCCTGTGGCATTTCTGACGAAACAAAGCAGTGATGTATGGAGAACTTTGAAAATGAAACAGGCCGTGTAATTTAATCAAAATCGAACCAAACAAAGTGGTTTATTTTGGGGCAAGAAGTAAATGGAAATACTGTTAGAAAATAGAACTTCCGGGTCTTACACTGGACGTGGCGTTAGTTCGCGGGTTCCTCATTGTTCTGTTTTTCACAGAAATCCCACTCCTCTTATACAAGATGGACTCCTGCCAACCCAGAGAAGAAAACCGGAATGACATCAGGGCCAGTTTGTGGACAGGATCCCAGGTAACGATTTCAACATAAACAAACAATATGAGGCGATTTTGTAAAACACAGTGGGATAAGGGGTAGTCACGGCAGCGGAAGGTCGCTTGATATGGGTAGGGATAGGAGTATTGTTGAGGAATTTTCTCTTACCGGGAGAAGTTCAAATTTACATAGAGTTTTATCAGATTAGTGTGTTTTTTATTGCAGATTTTGTACAAAGCCAGCACATACTTCCGTCTACCCCTGGAGCAAAAACTTCACCGAGTGGCCTGTAAGTAAATGTGTTAAGAGTCATTCATATCTTAAAGAACTTGTTGTCATGCTTGTCGGATTCTTGTTTGTCACATGATACTGTGCGACCGATTATTGAATGCCATGTGGAGAATTTGTGATCTAGGCCTACATGTACATGAAGCGAAGTGAAAAAACAGTACTGTGGTAGATAATGGGTTGATTTCGTTTTATGTCTTGTGTGTGGGCCAATGGGGTTATACATTTGGTCACATGATGACTTATAGAGCAGAGGTGACACCTATAGTGGCTCATTGTTCGAGAGATGCGGTTCACCAAGCACGGCCAATCACACTTTGAATCGTCATGAATAATAGGTGGCGTGTGTGTGCTATAAGTTCAAACACACGCATATTCTCGCGTGGTCTGCTTCACCGTGGACAACCCCATTGACTAAAATATGTGACTCGGCACAGCAAAATGAGTAGGAAGTCGCACAGAAGACCGAAGGTGGAACCAGACAGCAACCACAGAAATCGACCAAGTCAAATTTCACAATGGGCAGACAATCCTGAAATCAGCAAACCGTTGGTGTCACCTTGGACATGTTGGGTCTTCTTATGTGCGCATTCCGACTCATTTTGTCCTGCCGGGTCACATATGTGTCCTGTCCTGTCTGAGAAGAGTGAGGTTATCCTGTTGTATTAGATGTAACTCATTAGGCCTCTCATCCTTTTAGATCTGTTTGAATACAACAACCTTGACGGTGGCTCAAAACCGAACTGGAACACAGTCGAGTCACAATCGTCACATGACGTGTGAAATCACTGGGCGGCCATGTTGCATCGGTATCCACGGCCGATGCGAGATCACGACAAGAGAGCATTGTGAATTTATGCGTGGTTATTTCCACGAAGAGGCCTTCCTCTGTTCTCAGGTAAGAACTCATTTACATAAAATTGCACATATTCATACTATATGCATTTGGAGGTTTCAGTATATTCACAAGACTCAAATCATCGATGCATGTACCAACATGTATCACTTTCATACAGTGCATTGCCAATGTGCATACATACATGTACAGTGTGGAATATTCCAGATCTGGTCCTTGCTTTGAATGAGATGATACTCTGTCTACCAAATCCCTAGGCCTTTGGCAATACTGGGGTACTTCATATGACAATGAAAAAAGCTCATATCATATTCTCATAAGGTTACATCTTTTTTTTTCAGGTGAACTGCATGCATGAAATCTGTGGTATGATTCCGTTTGCTAAAGCTCCAAATCCAGATCAGATCTACAGACTGTGGATATCACTGTTTTTACATGCTGGGTGAGTGAGTGATTTGAAGAACTTGAGATTGTCAATGGGTTGATAGATAGTTTTGTCTTGTATTCTGATCATTTTGTGAGATGTTTCTTGATGTGTTCCAGGCATAATGAAGCTTTCAAAGCTCTATGTGTTGAATGAGAGATGTTTTTTTAAAAAGTTAAATTTTGGGTTTATAGTCTGATATCAACAATGGGAGAGGTGTCATCCGACTTGACACTTTAACACCAGTCTATCCTTAAAACCTTTCAGTAGAACTCAGATGAGCTGCTCATTCAGCGCTACAATTTGAGCATTTCTGACCAGTACACATTTATACACCTGGGTGGAGAGAAGCCAGTGAGGCAAAGAGACTTGCCCAAAGTCTCACGCCCGGTGGGATTCGAACCCGGGACCTTCTGGCCGCTAGTCAGAGACCCGAACCACAACACCACCGTGGCTCCCCACGTAAGATTCCCTGTGCGCTGAGTACCAGTTATCAAGGTATTTTACATTTCTTTCCAGGCTCTTCCATCTGGTCGTTACATTCCTGCTACAGTTCTTCATCATGCGGGACCTTGAGAAGATGATAGGCCCTGTGCGTTTGTGTGTCATCTATATGGGTGCTGGCATATGTGGGAATCTTGGCAGTGCCATCTTCTTGCCATACCAAGTTGAGGTAAGTCAGTCCTTACAGGGTCAGTGCATGCGTTCAATCCCTCTACCAGGACATGAACAGGCGCAGATCTGGGGCGCGCACCCGGCGCGGCCCCCCTTTCGCCAAAAAATCTGTAAAATTGACCGTGAAATTCTGAAATTTGGAGCAAATCATGCAGTGAAATTCACGCAGATTTCAATGTTTCTAGCACAGTGCGCCCCCTCTATTCCAAAATCATGGATCCGCCCCTGATGTACAAAAAAGTTATGAACCAAAGAGGGTCTGTCGAATGAGACTAAAACCGGGGTCCTTTTTGCCTGTGGATCTGTGCCAGGGCAAGTAAAAGACCCCACACCGGTGACGAGTAGCCTATAGTGGACCTCGCACCTCCAGTGGACCTCACACCTCCAGCAAAATCCAACTGTCGGGTTAGACGCCGTGTAATAATATGATAATGATGTCACAGTGTTTTGATACGTGTGCACAGGTACATTACATTCATGCATTAAATTACCCCGGTATACATGTATTTTGTTATTTTTTCCAGGCTGGTCCTGCTGGATCCCAGTTTGGTATCCTTGCCTGCTTGTTCGGCGAATACCTTCAGAACTGGGGGAGGTTAGAGAAACCTTGGATGGGAATGTTAAAGATGCTAGCCGGTGTGCTTCTCCTCTTCATCATTGGCCTCCTCCCGTGGATTGACAACTACGCACATTTATTTGGAATGGTCTTCGGCCTGCTGCTGTCATTCATATTCCTGCCGTACATTACATTTGGTAAAGAGAACAAGCGCCGTCGTCGTATCATCACCTTATGCGTCTGCTCCATTTCGGTCGTCGGTCTTTTTGTAATGCTCATACTCTTGTTCTATGTCACTCCGATTTATCAATGTCCTTACTGTAAGTATTTCAACTGTGTACCTCTCACACCAAAGTTTTGTGATAGTATGGACGTAGATATCAGGAGAACAGAATATATCTAGACGTGCCTATTTTGCATATCCATTGTGTCCTTAGTCATCGATAGGATTTATATTATCAAATATAGATGTCATGCCATGCAGACAGCTACAGCTGTGACTGACGTCATCACTCCTAGTGACGTCAGCCATCAGACTTTCGGAGTGAATTAAATTTGAAGTATGGGGTATAGATTTTTTACTGATTTTAGTGTCTATAGCATCAAATATCATGTTGGAGTAACAACAAATCATCGATACAAGATGATATCATCATCGATACAAGATGATATCAGTGGCATTTTAATGCTTCTACAATGTAATATGACTCAGGCTGAGGAGCTCCCAATATTAGCTAGAGATTATCAAAACCAACGATGAATGGCTGGTATCTATTTTCTTTTCTAATACTTTTATGAATGGCAGTATTTTCGCACAGAAAACTACAATTCACTCAATACATTTAGTGTATTTTTGTAACAGCTTATCAAGTGAAGTAGGCCTAGTTGAAAAACAACTGAGCAGACAGGATCATTCGATGTTTTGCAAGTTTTCTGCACTGGGAAAGATTTCTTATAGATGTCATTCACAACAAAGTCAGGATGTTTGACATTATGGCAAGTAATTAAATCAAATGCTGAATTGTTTGATGCTGTTGTCTAACATTGCATAGATTTTCTGCGCCTGGAGAGAAAATATAGTATTCTTTGCCATCTTCTGGGACTGGTCAACGCACAATAAATCAACCACGAGATTACTAGTGTCATAAATTGATTCAGGCAATGTGTGATTCAGGGCTTGGGTAACTCAGGTCTTTTGAGATTCAAGAATTTTCTCTTCAAAGGCCAACCTCTGACCTGTCCTTTTTAGAAAGAAAACCAAAACAGCCTTCAGATAGAAATTTTACATATAGCAGCGTTTTATTATGAATAAGATGACAGGAATTGATATTTGGTCGCAATTTACTGAGATAACTATTTGTTTGACTGAATGTAACTCCAGTAACTAGTGTAAGCTGTGTTTGTTGGTAATCTGTGTGTAAAATGTATCTGCTGCCCCAAACTGTGTGGGGGTGCTTCTGAGATTATATTTAATCAGGGCAGATGCAGCACTCCTGCTTCACCAAGATAGTTTCTTCTTCAGGGTGCATGTAGTTTGCTGAGATTTTTTTTCTGTACCCAATCTTTACTTCATTCAGATTTTTTTCAATGCTTATTCAACGACATTTTTTTTAAATTTAAAGCACAATTGCAATTAGAAAGGGAGATGATTTGTTTATGTTTAAGATACATGAAAAATGAAAAATGCTCGAATTATATTTGTATTGTATTGTAAAGATGTATTTGTTTAGTCTGGAAATTTTATGCATGATTTCAGCTCAACTCATATGGTACACATATCATAACAAGACTGTTGTGCCAAATGAACGCTTGAATCTATATCTACTGCTGGATGCGTCTGACGGATTGTTTACTTATCGGTGGTACTCAATGAGTTGATCTGTCTTCATGAGTACATAGGACCAATACACTTGTTTACCAGTGTGCACACTGGATAATGCATTGCTTATTTCTACATGATGTAATCAATAAATGAATAGTCAGTTAAGTTGTAAATGCTCAATCTATTGTGTTGCATGTACAGTAATTGTAAATAAGAAACTTTGGTTGAATGCCATATGGATGTTATTAGGGAGGTTTTGCAAGCTCACGTTTTACATTTACGATTACGATTTAACAACGTCATAACGTCATTACAGAGGACGTGACGCGATGGTGCCATCATCTGACGTGAGGCTTCCCCTGTACAATGAAATGTTGTCGATGTATCCCATGTTTGGCCGGCCCTCAAGGACACATAGGTCCATCATTTTACTTATAATCATCAAGGCAACTCGGATATTTACCCATTATTAGGTGTGTCAAATTGAAAGCGAATTATTTGATTAAAAAGGTGAAAGATTGGGCGTTGATTACAGTGTAAGTTTCTCACGCGTAGCAAGCGATTTATGCATTAAAAAATCCCGCAGAGCCGATGTCATGACGTTTTCAAAATGTAATCGTAAATGTAAAATGTAAGCTTGCAAAACCTCCCTTATTGCTTTTATTACTTTTATTGCTTTTATTGTATTATTCTAGAACTGCTGCTTACACATATGCATGCTTCAGGTTGAGTTTTGAATTTGTGGTTGCATGACAAACTTTGGTTGTCTTTGTAGTTGCCAATAGTCTGGTGATCATAGTGAATATTCTTAGACGAGTGGAGAAAAAACTCAACTGCTTCTGATACAGACTTATGCAACTTATATAATATATTGAAAACCCCTGCTGTGGGAGGATGTTTACACGTAGAAACTTCACTGTATCTCTGTGATTCCTTTTAGAAACATGCAATGGAATAATTCTTAAAGGGTGTTTAAGTGGTACACATGTATTACTTTATGGTACATGTACATGTACCTGACTTCCTGAGAATTACATACACTGAATGCTTAGTTAAATGGTAGTGTACTGATTTTATACCAATCCAGCTTTTTGGGGCCCAGTTTGGGTTGTTACGCCTGTAGGGAATACACATTCAATACACATGAGACGGTATTGCTCTATTCTTCCATGCTGTGGTCAAATTCTGATTTCATGAGTACTGGGCCATTCATTGAGAATGAAGTGGGTTTCATGGGTGGGTTTGAATGGTCACAAGTTTCAGCTTTAGCAGTGTTGTAGTGACAACAAACATGTGCACTACGTTTTACCACACATGTACACGGCATAAGGATGGACAAAAAACTTTCAATAAAATTCCCATGTGCTGAGGTTTCTGTCTGCAACGGGTTAAATTTTGAGTTGTGTTTCTTTACAACTGAATGGCCAGAGTCTGTTAGAGGAATTTCTTTGTGGTCAGTGGGGTAGATGTGAAACAGGCATGAAACATGATCTGATCCATTTCATTGCCTTTTTGGCCCATTGACTATTGTGCTAGTATGGTTGTGCTATGGTATACAGGTCAAACAACCCAAACTGGGCCCCAAAATCTGGATTGGTATAAAATCAGTACACCACCATTTAACTAAGCATTCAGTGTATTTTAGCTTAGCTATGATATCCAACATAGAGCACAAAAAACAACACACAAAATGATAGTAAACATAAAGTCGTCTCCGAATTTTGCAAATTTTCGACCCCAACCAGGGTCTTCCTCGGGCACTTTCTAGCAGAGATCCCAAAAGTGAATTCACTTGGTTTCACTTCTGGGATCTCTACTAGAAAGTGCCTGAGGAAGACCCTGGTTGGGGTCAAAAATTTGCGAAATTTGGAAGTGACTTACTGTTTACTATTATTAGCTTAGCTTTGCAAGTACATGTAGTTACTGTTTTTGTAGTCAAATGGGTGATAACATCATATCATTTGTCTTTTCAATGCTGTTTTCAATGTGTTACCGTATTTACATTACTGCTCTCATATTGATTAGGTCTTTTCAACTACAAGTGTTGAGAAATTTTTCTGCTAGCGGTTGCAGCTGAGGTATACATATAATCCTTTTTGCTTCAAAAATATTTGTGTAACTCCAGATGGATTGCCTTTCTCTGCTGACATGATGACAAAAATCAAAAAATGGTAAATTTTCAGGGATGATTAAAAAGGGGCATATTGTCTCTGGTTAAAATCATGTTGCTTATTTATCAAAGATTCACTGCATTGATGATGAAAACATACAGAATTAGTTAATTTATTTGTTTATTGAAGGTGAAGGTCAGAAGTGAAGTGTGAAGAAGGCAGTTATCATTTGTATCAAAGCATTTCAAGGCACTCAATCCTAGTTTTCCTGTCATAGTGTTTTTGGGGCATTCATGTAGGGGCCAATGATCAAGGAAGTTTGGATTGATCAAATTGGTGATGACAAATTCTTTAGTAAATTTCGATCATGTCAATATTTTTAAAGCTGATCTAAGTTGTATGTGCTGTATATATATTTTTGCTTTATGGTATTAAAGGAAGGGTGCTTTTAGCAAACTATGACATCTCGATTGATTTTAGATTTTTGCTTGACTCGCTTCCTGTATAGGATTGCTAATACAGGGGTCAAGTAGTAGCTCAACCAGTACTTCCACTTAACATGGAAAATGTACCTGTATAGCACCTGGAACACGCTGCAGTGCATGTACAAGTAGACCTACTTGAAGATGACATGTACTGTTTTACTTACATGTGGTATACTGCCATGTAGACTGTGATGACTGACGAGATGTCGGTGTGCCAGCTGCATCGACAGACAGACAGTTTAAACGGCACACTGTAGCCTAGGCCGAGCCCATCGTAAGTGGAGGTACAGTGAAAAATAATACATATTATCCCACTGACATACAATCGTGTGTGAACTATGTAGGGGCATATTCATATATGTAAAGGGTAAAAACATGACGACAATCATGACAGACACTTCTGGTGTCCTTAAGAATGTACAGTTGAACCACCTTCAATGGATTTCTCTTTCGAAAGAATACCTTTTAATAGCTAACCTCTCTGTGAAGAATCCCATTCAGACTTCAGAAGTGAAATTCAGCATCCATGAGTACATTCTGAGGTAATCAACGGTTTTTAGCACTCGCTTGCTCCTTATGTCATCGCACACAATTTGTGTACCGGTACATTGTGCTAAGAACCACTGATTACCTCAGCATGGTGGCAGTCGTAATGTGGAGTGAGTGGTAAGAACAGCTGATTACCAAGGATGCCTTGATTACAGAAAGGATATGGAGTTATCCAACATACAGCACAACAAACGACATACAAAATGATAGTACAAGTCATATCCGCATTTCGCAAATTTTCGACTCCGACCCAGGTCTTCCTCAGGCACTTGAGAGATCCCAGAAGTGAATGAGCTGGATCCAAATTATGGATTCGTAGTTGTAATAAAGAAACCCTGAAAAAACAGGAAGGTGTGAAAATGGAGAGATATCAGTTGAAAGTGCTTCCACTGTACACACAGGGATCAATTGATTATTTTTCGCTTTTATCATTCCTGTGATATTCTCATCCTCAGGACATACAAGAAATACCCACATGACATGGTACAAGTTACTTCTGAGGTCAATTTCTGTTTATGGTGTTAGTCTTTTGTATTTGTTTTGAAGAATGATTGTCCGCTTTTAAAAACTTATTCTGCACCTGATCATTGTGTAATTACTTTCATCTCTTATGCTACAGGTGACCGTGGAATAAAGTTGTTCATGTACCTTTAAAAATGGCAGAGGTTTGCAGTTTTTAATCATGCCTGTTGACCATTTGTGGTCGTTCCCCGATTGTTCACACTGTGCACCAGTTATTCAAGAGGCTCGTGTGATTAAAGGTCCGTAGAAAATCCAACTAGGCCTATCAATTTCCTAATTTCTTCATAGATTCCATTGGGTCATAGTTAGATGTTGCCGGACTTTAGGGCCTAAGCATTTTCTTATGCCTACCTTATATTGCACTTTCTTTTTCAATTCATTTTCTAATTTCATACGAAACTTTGACAATATGAAATTTTTGACAACTATTGCAAAAGGGAAGCAGTATTTTATTTCATACGTGGCTTCATTTATTACAAAGAAGTTTTGATACTGTCCATGAGAAATGTATACATATGCATTTTATGTAATAAAGATGTAAGAGATGTTAGTCATGTATAATATTCGTATCTGTATATGCCATTCAAATACAAGACCGTGGCCTGTACATCATTGGTTGGAGCATTTGGCTGCTACAAAACAAGATATTTCCCATAACAGAATGTGGAAGTGATGACGGATCACCTTTTGGATGCCGATGTATATGAATTGGTATCGCACTAAATCAAATGCAAAAGATGGTTGGGGCCACCTCCATGTATTTTCAAAAACCTCAGTTCTAAAGCAGCAGACAAGACTTCATGAAAGGTCTTGTATTTTTCTACGTGGGTTGATAAAGGAAAATTTGTATCAACATCTCTATGTTTAAATCAATTCAATAAATGTTCCCTGTTGTATAGATATCTGGTTCTCTATCGTTTCATGGCTCTAGGACTTGTCCCCCCGGATTTATGCCCCTGCGGCCAGTTTCAAATCGCTACCCACTACAATACCTGCGCTCCAGTGGGTCTATATCTGTGCCAACTGAACACTGGGGACGAGTGTAATAATCGTGATGCAAGACAGCAGGAACTTCCACTGCTTCATAGGGACAGGCAACTATTGAGATCTGAAGTACTCAGGAAGAAGTCATGAACACAACATTTACCGCATTCGTTTACTTCCACGAACTAGCTCGGAACAGGCTCTACAGCGTTCGTTTACACCGGAACTGCGTCATCGGGCCTTCCTCGGACCAGGCGCGACTAGCCCTACTCGCCGAGGTGGGCTTCTCGTGTAACCTTCCCAGGATGCAAAGCAGGATGTCACTTCCGATCATGAGATGCACACAGCCCTCGCATATATCAGTGTACATCGGCGTGCAAAAGTAATCGAACGCTGTCGTGTTAGACACGAGCAAAGTGTCATGGCGGATATGACAGCCAATCACAGCACATTTTTCTCGTGTCTAACACGACAGCGTTCGATTACTGGCTGTTGTGTGCATGCTCAGCTTGTTCCTTCCGGGGCTTGCCCGAGGAAGGCCCGAGGAAGTAATCGAATGCGGTCATTGTGTCCATATCTAAGAGAAGACGAAAACGCCAGATTTAACAAACTTTATCTTTTTATTCGTCAGTGTATGATTGTTGAACTGAATAACCAAATAGAAAGCTAATGGCTATCCTTCAGCGGCTATCTTAGGTTTTGGGAGGGATAACGGTAGCCATTGTAGCCGTGTTCATCAACTATTGGTTATGCCGTACAGAATGAGGAAATAAGTTGAAGGATGAAACAGAGAATTGTACCCTACACAGACACCTACATGTATTGCAGTATGTCCATGTATTCAATATAGCAAATGATAAAATACATGTATAGAAAGTTCTCAATACCATCCTGCACTGTCCATCTTCACGCTTAAGAAATTTTCTCACCTACAGTCTGTTCCAATACATTAGAGCATCTCTTTTACCTCTGGCTCCATTATTATTCAACCATCTCAACACATCTTCACTAATTTCCACCATATTTTTGTTGCACCAGATACATGTATCACACCTTTCATTTTCCAAATACCGGTAAACAGAACATGAACAAGAATTCGCAAAGTCGCAGTTCATGTTGATGTCAAGCATGGTCGCCATTTGTGTGGCGGTCTTGGAAAACCCGTCGGATGTCACTGAACGATCAACAAAGGCTGTCAGATTGCTTGTGCATTGATTTGCTACTGTTTACCTGTTTACAGAGAGTACATACATGCCAACAATTGAAATGGGCAGGTTCACCGAGGCCATTTTGGTGGAAAACCCATCAGATGTCGCATCACTTTCCTCAAATGCGACATCCGACGGGTTTTTCTAGACCACCTCACATTTAGAAATAACACACTACGTTGCATAGTGTAAAATGAAGATAGCAGAAAGATTGGAAATATGATGAAATTTGTTGAGTTGACAAGGATAACAGATCCAAAGGCAAAAATCTGATCCACTTACTAATTGATAGAGAGAGTAGGCCTAGGCCTAGTCCATAATCATTACATCATAACGTGCAGAAGAGGAAGACATCGCTAAAGTTGCACACGAATACTCTCCGTTACCTTCATTAATAAATTATTTTGACATTAAAATTCACACTGGGTGCAATACCATCACAAAGTAAGAAATAGAAATAAAGCCAAAGAACAAGGAATGAAGAGAGGAGTCCTACGTGCAACAATAACGGTATCCGTGATCTAAGGAAAGTACAGAGTATGCCCACCACTGGTGATGGAGTTTTGGCTAACACTCTTCAGGTCTGAAAATTACCGAACAGTATCAGTATGATCCCTACATGAATATTTTAAAACAGCAGATGGTACGATAAGTTTTTTTTAACATTCTATGATGTGTATAAACATGACTACAATGTGCTGTTGAAATCTGGAATTGCCAGGAACACCAAAGGTCACCAGGGGAGCAAATATCTGGAATTTGGAAAGCACGGTTTAGGCAGTCACAAGTTTGAGGGTCAATACACCCATATATAACTAAATTTGGGTTTCAATTTCATAAATAATTCATTTAAGAAATACCACTTTCTACAAAGCTGTTCCTTTTATGAACCTCCAGGAGCTTCTAGACTTCTCAAATGTAAGCATTACTATGCAACATCACAAGTATCAGAATGCAACCTCCTGGGACAAACTTGCATCGAAATCCTAGAGGAGCAACCACAGATCTGAAACCAGTGGGTGAAAATGTTGAATGGACCTGTACTTAACATGCCCGAATTGTCAGTCCAAAAGCAGCACTACATATGTACAGTGTGACGCTACCTAAAAGTATTATCAGACAATTGACTGCATGCATAATTATGTTTTAATATCTGAATAAAACTGATGAACAGGTCAAGTATCACTGAGCCTCTCTGTGACAGCATGGATAGGACAAATACCAGAGTGGGCAAGTAGTAGGAATTTTCGAGCTGTTGAGTATTAGTCCAACATTGCATACCCTATTCACTCAACGTAAATTCTTGATTTCTCGCCCCCAAAAGTGTCTTATACGGTGTATTACCACATAGAGGAGATGGAGGCCACAGCATTGGACTGTGCATCAGAATAAATATCACGAAGCCTACAAGATGTTTAATCTGTCAGACAATTCAATGCACTTCAAACATGCAAATTCTGTGTTCATGATTATTTTTGGAGATCACAACCAAGAAATGTTTCAAAGATGATTGAAAAGGGAGAGCCAATGGTGCTTGGCTTTGTTGGGCATCTTCGTAAATTTCATATCAATATTTTTTCAGAATATGAAATAGAAATCGGGTTTCTAAGGTGAAAGACATTGCTTCCTACCAGAATCGAACCCACGGACCCTCGCATAAGGCATCAATCGCCAGCACTAAGGGGCAGCACGCCTTAAACCACTAGGCCAAATCCCCATCTCAATATTTTTTCAGACTTACAATATCTCACTTTTTTGACATTTTCGAAGCTAGAGGTGGAACGGATGCAGGATATCAACCCCAACTCCCCCCCCACACACACACAGGATCTGAACATGATCAGCTTTGGTACAAAGCAGTGTAGACTACTCCACTGTATAGAGGCTATGCACGTGACGTCATCAGCGAGGTGATGCCATGTTGGATGGAACGTTGTGACATGCTGACGCAGTGCATCTGACCACGTGCTCCGTCCATTTGCCATCCAACACGTGGCGTCATACCCATTGATGACGTCATTTGATGACGTCAGTGCATAGCCTCTATAGGATACCGCAACTGCCCAGAAACATGCAAGTCAATGCCAACTGTCGGTTAGATCTCAGATCAATGCAACCACTACGTACCAACCAAGGACGCTCAAATACAGTACTGTTACTATGTGAAATCTCTACTTACTGGAAACGTTTTGATTTGAATGATACAGTAGTCAGAATGAACAGAAGAAATAGTAATATTTTGTTGCATTCCCGCCAGGGAAATTAGGACTGAAGGCAATGCCATAACACAATTCTACGAGTTAACTAAATCACTAATATCAATCACCACTGTTCTTTAAGCCTAGGTCACGAATCCACTGGGCCCCGTACGATTTTCCCCACCCAGCAGCTTGCCGTGAATTTAAGAGACAGTACGGGTCCATTACGATTTTCATTTTCATGTTCATTTTCATTTTCATGTTCATTTCTACAGTTTTCATTCCCCGGGGCTCAGGGGCAATCTGCCTGTACTCGCCGTACGGGCCCCGGAGTGGATATGTGACAGAGGCTTTAGTGAGATAGAAATGCACAAGACTTCGTTAAAATGTTTCCATGTGAGTAATGGCATTTTCAAATACTTATCCATCCTACTGTAGCAACATAATATATTAACAGCATATACAGAGGGCATGTACACGCAGTATCCCAAGACACATGTATAAATTCATTGAATAGCATAACTGTCACATATGTCCAAGTCCCAGTCATGACAACGCAGTGAAGATTTACTTCAAAATAAACACATCACAGAATTCGTCTGAAGCTGACTGTCATATCATACTCTCATGGTAGATCAAGTTAACCTCTCCACAACTTAAATATAATTCAGTTAACCACTTCAGTGCTGGCCATATTTTGAGGTTATGACGTAGAATGCTGCGTCCCAGTACACCGAGACGACATCGTCATGACATATGTTGTAACGCACTTTCCCATTCTGCGTCATGACGCACTAGCCCGGTATAACGAGACACGGCACTGAAGTAGTTAAAGAACACCAACGAATACTTCAGAAATCATGAGTTAGTGAATGGACTTTAATAAGATGACTTAGATATGAAGAACCCAAGACACGAGTTGAGGTACATTATTACTAAATCCCCGGAACAGTCCGTACAGATCAAAGACAGGACAGACAATGCAGTAGGGGTCTAAAAACATAGTGCAAGGGACACTTCTTAAGCATCTTCTTTTAATAAAAAGACAATAAGATTTACATAAGCTGAGCTACAATATAAACAGATGGCCTTCTATTATATATGTATAACAAAGGACCTCCCAGTCTGGATTAAAAGGTCAGTTTTTCAAGTAGTTGGGTAAACTCTTTTTGTCTCCCCAAAACCCACACTGACCGTAAGGGAGACCACTTAATAATTTATGTGAAAAGCCATACCCCTCAAAATATTTCTGCGGAAGATGGAAGTTTGGCACTGCCTGATGGTGAAACGCCCATCATGATTGCACCAACACTCAAAATCCAAGTACCGGTAATGTTCTCACTACTCTATACTCCCACTTACCTGTCCTATTCCTGAACTCGGAAAAATGACCAAATCCTAAGTTGAAGATATCGCACGCTGTCTTTCTTTGCCAGGCTCGGGAGTGGGACAAATAAGTGGACAGGACATTACTGTTTCTGACCATACCCCCACCCCATTATCTTCAACTTTAGACTTAGTCATTTTTTCCAAGTTCAGGAATGGGACAGGTAAGTGGGAGTTCAGAGTACGGTATATCAGAATTCAGTGCACTGTGCTGGCTGGGCAGGGAGGCACTGACATCTTTGGTAGATATTGCAGTTTACCCATGACTTTGTCTTTCAATGTCAATAGCAGGCCTTTCCGTTTGATGGGCGCTAAAATGTGCATGTGCCTCTCAAACAATAGAATTTCTATTGTTTGCGAGGCACATGCACATTTTAGCGCCCGTCAAACGGAAAGGCCTGCAACAGGCCATAGAGATTATCAAGATTTGTGAAATATTTGCACACTCGACAGCCTTCTCATCATTCTGCGGTACACATTTGGGACATAACAAGGATATCCCCAATTATAATGTGTGAGGACTGACTTACTGGCCAGCACACTGTACAGTGGCTGCCCGCACCGAGATGATCATGTCCCGTTAGCCAACTATTCTTTCGAACATGGCGTTCTTTAGATAATATGAACGAACCAAATTCAAGACAGGACTTCATCCATTGCTCGATATCCCCCGTCAGATCTTCCTGGTGATGAATGGATTCATTCTGCCGAAAATGGACGTACCGGTACCAGCATGATTGAGACTGAATTCTTTCGGGAAGATTGGGTACCGTCCATTTTCACTCGTAACTGAAACTCCCTCCCGCGTAAAATAATATACATTTGTATGAATCATGTCCATCTGAGTCCAAGTTATCCTAGAGTCTTCATCATCAGTCCATATACTGAGCCAACCATCGGAATCCCTCCCCATAACCCTGACGTTTTAGAACACTACACATAAACAGTTCGATGGGACGTGTATTTAATTCACTTCTAGCCACATTGCCCTGAAAATACAAAGAGAATACATCATCAGCAATCAGCGCGAGCAAGACATGAAGACTTCAATGCAACAAATCTTACGGCGCGCACACACCAATACCAGATTTCAGTGCGATTGAGGTGCGGTTCTCAACTTCAATGCTATTTCAATGAAGCATTCACATAGAAATCGTGCAGGAAACACCAAATCCTGTGTGGGCGTTTCACTGAAATAACGTTGAAGCCATTGGCTTGTGGGCACCGTACCAGAACCTCCAGGTTTGAGCAGACGGTATCTTCTGTTGAAGTTTTCTAGAAGCCTTGGAAATAAAATGGAAAGAATTTGAAGAAACATTCTTCAGATGGTTAATAGGAACAACCTTTCTTCAAATATTTTTCAATCTGTACCATAGGGTTTGTGGAAACTTTGACAGAAGATGCCGTCTGCTGGACTCTGAGGGCAAATGAGTTAAGTGGTGGTAACGGAACATTCCAGTCAGAGTGATGACCACTCAGAACTTTGCTTACTCACTGATCAGATACAGCAAACTGTGAAAACATTGCCTCCAAAATGGTTTCAAATCACACTCAAAAGTATGAAGGTCCTGATCACCATGCTTACCTTTCCTGTCAATAATGGATATAATTCAAAGTACTGCTTTATCTGATCCTCGCTGGCAGCTTTGTCCACCAAATCTATTTTGTTGCCAAGGATTAGAATAGGGGCATTTGCTACTTCTTCATCAGCAATTAAACTCTGTAAGAAAGGGAGCGAGACAACGTGAGNTTTAAGGCGTGCTGCCCCTCGGTGCTGGCGATTGATGCCTTGTGCGAGGGTCCGTGGGTTCGATTCTGGTAGGAAGCAATGTCTTTCACCTTAGAAACTCGATTTCTATTTCTTATTCTTTACTTGTATCTCCATTATTTGTGACCCCTCGCATAACGTAAAACTGTTTGGGTTCGGAGATTGTTTGGACTACTCGCGGGGTGCTGGTGGGCGCCTCGTTTAGACATGGGCCATTGAACCATCTTTTTAAGATGGGGATTTGGCCTAGTGGTTTAAGGCGTGCTGCCCCTCGGTGCTGGCGATTGATGCCTTGTGCGAGGGTCCGTGGGTTCGATTCTGGTAGGAAGCAATGTCTTTCACCTTAGAAACTCGATTTCTATTTCTTATTCTTTACTTGTATCTCCATTATTTGTGACCCCTCGCATAACGTAAAACTGTTTGGGTTCGGAGATTGTTTGGACTACTCGCGGGGTGCTGGTGGGCGCCTCGTTTAGACATGGGCCATTGAACCATCTTTTTAAGATGGGGATTTGGCCTAGTGGTTTAAGGCGTGCTGCCCCTCGGTGCTGGCGATTGATGCCTTGTGCGAGGGTCCGTGGGTTCGATTCTGGTAGGAAGCAATGTCTTTCACCTTAGAAACTCGATTTCTATTTCTTATTCTTTACTTGTATCTCCATTATTTGTGACCCCTCGCATAACGTAAAACTGTTTGGGTTCGGAGATTGTTTGGACTACTCGCGGGGTGCTGGTGGGCGCCTCGTTTAGACATGGGCCATTGAACCATCTTTTTAAGATGGGGATTTGGCCTAGTGGTTTAAGGCGTGCTGCCCCTCGGTGCTGGCGATTGATGCCTTGTGCGAGGGTCCGTGGGTTCGATTCTGGTAGGAAGCAATGTCTTTCACCTTAGAAACTCGATTTCTATTTCTTATTCTTTTTATATTCAACACGTTGCTTCAATCTCTACGTCAAAATTGAGTGCACTGAGGACATCTGTTACCAAGGTTAGTATAAAGCCATGCTTTCATCGATCTGACTGATATCAAAATTTCATTAGCCAAGCAGCTCGTTTAATGAATTTTTGTACAAAATTATTAATATGCAGCACAGGAGATGAACGTTAAGGTGAACAGATTCTGATAAGCAGCCGGATACGGAAGAACACCGTTGGGTGTGGATTCATACGTCCATTAACAGACACAGCATTTTCACGATACGATGTTGCACATGCACAAAAAAAGTTAGTTACAGCCCAGGTACGAGCAATGAATCAATAACCCAATCATGCCATGGCATGCAACTCCGATTGCGATTCAAATGGCACATTTTAACAGAGAATGTCTACAATGTGCAGTTGAATCATTTATCAAGCTCTGTGCAATAGGTTCAGCTGCGGAAACCATAAAACTCCAACAAGCATAAACATTTGCCGTTTAATAATTTTTTTTGAAGACAATAAATTTTGAGAATATCTTACTGGGATGTAACGTGGGTACATGCTGTGCCATCCTATCATCTTTGAGCATATGTAATAATGTCGTCTTTCCAGCGTTGTCTAAACCCAGGAACAGCAGTCGCCCTGACTTCTTCCATAATCCTTCAAAGATAAAAACATGCAATACATGGTTAATTACAGGCAAAGCCAGGCTTCCACGATGCAGCTCTACTCATTCATAAAGCCTAGTTCATACTTCAACGCAAGACCATCGGCGACCCGACGCGCGTTCAAATCTGGACGCCGACTCCGCGGAATTGATTCAGAGTCCAGCGTACTTTAGCGACGGCGACCTGTTATGAAATGACTCAAGTAATTACAGCCTTGCAAATGGACGCCGACCAAATCACACAACAGGGTCAGCGTCGAACGCAAGATCGCGCGTCGGTCACCGGCGATGGTCGCGCGTCGAAGTATGAACTAGGCTTTACTCATACTAGAATTTCTATAGAATCATGCCACAGGATCCTCAGTTGTAACTTTCTTCCTATCTATCGAGTATGGATTAGGAATAAGAGAATTTGGGGCCAGGATCTTCAGGTCCCTTCAAAAGTTCTTTCTGGACGACAATTATCTGGGGACTCGAATGAATATACCTGGATGGCACTCAAAAGAAGGAAGAGAGAAGACAAGCATGCAACATGGATATGAGGAGGAGCAAACAACAGCTGGTGGAGGAATGGCAGTGCCACACAAAGTTTGTCAAATATGGCCAAAATAATGAATTTATGTCGATGAGGTCATGAGGTCACCTTGGGCTAAAAATTCAATCAGAATATGACGTGTCACTGCACTGTACTAGATCACCAATATTAATAAGTACATTGCAAACCAGAGCAACAACACAATCGTTGGTCCAGTACTTGCAAGAGACAGCGGTGCAAGAGGCTCGTGTTTCTTTCCAGCTCTGAGTGTACACGTTATAAAGGCAGCCTACTAGTACAAGACATCAAGCCATGCAATGGCAATGCAAAAATTGCCTGTCCCAGCCGAAGTGCTCGTCAACAAGCCTGACTTACTGGGATGCAGGGTAGGCTCTGGCTGAGTGAGGTGGCCCGCTTTAAGGACACTCAGCAAAGTGGTTTTACCAGCATTATCAAGACCAAGGAAGATCAATTTGCCTGTTTTCCTTCCAAATCCTTAGAAAACAAACACATATCAAATTCTTTAGAAAACAAACAATACAACATTTATTCCGTACTCTCGTATGTGGAATCCAACAGAAACATGCCAGGTGAACATGACCAGAGGTCAATCAAATCTGACTGAGAAAATTGAATGGCAATGGGCCAATTTTTATGTCAATGTCAGAAATTACGCATCGGACATCTGGACATCAAACAGCAAGATAAAACAGTGCGTTTTCAATTTGAGGATCTCTTTGCACTTGAAATTCAATAATCAAACAACACGATCAAGACCTGGCCTGAAAAACATTGAACTCCAACATTATGAATAATCAATATGATTATGACAAGTTTTCAAAAACAATAGAGACAAAGTCCATAGATCCAAGACCCCAATATTACGAGAAGTTACATCTTGTGCCAGATAATGGTATGTTGAATCTAAAGATAAACATGGCCTGCGAAGCCCTCTCACCATATACAATGATGTACTGAATGTTCAACGACAAGAGGTGCAAAACTTATGCCCATCATACACAGTCAATTTCTTCAGCAAATTTTCTGATTATGTTCAGTATACATGTAAAACTAAAAGGCTCATATCTGGGTACATTTTAGCCCTTTCACCCGTAGCCGTACATGGTGGGCATTCCAAAACATACAAGAAGTGTTCCGCATACAAGAAGTTTTCCCTCGCCAAATTAGACACTGCTCACTACCTCAGCTTTCCCCAAATAAGTGATCAGTGTGGTGATTCAAACACAAAATTATTTTACTATGCATAACTAATCGTGTTGACTATTTTTGCAGTTGTTTCAGGCAAATAGAAGGGGTGACAGCTTATTTCGTAATCACCCGTCACCCCTTCCATTTACCAGATGAACTGCGAATGCGACAAGCACCATTAGTTATGCATCAACAACTTCGCGTACGAATAAAATAATTTTGTGTTTGAATCACCACACTGGTGACAAGGCATGGATGATGGTGTTGGTTGTGATGAAGGCATCACATTCACAGGGCAAATGTGAACAAAGTATGAAAGGACATGATCCGAACGATGTGCAGATGTCAAAAAGAAGTAAACTGCTTACCTAACCAACTGAGTGAATCAGTGACCCATTTCCATACGTTCCACATTACTTTGGTTGGCTTCTGAATTATCTGAAAAAAAATAAAAGATTGTTAACAATATTGTGTTTACAAGTACTACCAGCAAGGGTGAACATCTGTCATAATCTGCTGTCCGTTACTGAATATAACACCAATTACATAACAGTAACACTGAATGAAAGGGTGACACTTGTGGAGCATTAGCAAGCATACAGATGGACTAACTTCAATTAGGCCTACGCTATACCATGAACTTGCACTAATTACATGTACTAGAGGAAACATGATTATGTAGTATACACCACCTTTTGTCGATCTAGGCCTACACGCATGATTACCTTGCTGGATAATGTGGGTTCTTTGTCATAGAGCACTGTCACACTCATGATGACCTGTGAGTTTCCAATGAATTTTATATCCAGACAATATATGATGACGAACACTTTAAAAACTCCCTCAAACAATACGTCAGAAATCTATCTTCAACAATTCATTTACTCATGCAATTGCGAATGACCTGAACTAGTCAACAGTCAAGGAATGAATGACGACAAAATCAAAGTACAACACATGGAAAAGTACGAGCATTGATTGGTGAGATCAAATGTGTGAGAGTCCAAAGATTTCCTCCAATCAGTTGTAACCGGTATTCAGGTCAAGAAGATAACTTGATGGCATGGCATCAGTGCATAATGAGTTGGACATAAAGTAAAACACGATCAACTAACAAAGCAAGGTGTGATTCTATATTTTTTAAGGCCGTAGGTGTGGAATAGTTGGGGATGGGGGTTCAATAAGAAGACCAAATCAGACTGTAAAAACACTGACTCAGAATCAATTTACATTCATTTCTCTTTTTAAATGCAAGATTCATGAATTATGACTTAAAAATAAAAATATGTTATATGTTATATTTTTGATAATAAAATTCTGACACACCGACACGGTACACCAGTTACCATCTCTGCTGTCTAAACATCCGCGGTGCTCCTACCAGTACCAGCCAACCAACAGCAAGGCTGCATCAACAGAATTAGTTTTTTAACGGTGAAGCTTAAACATCATAACTCAACCGATCTGAAGTTATTGGCCCACCATGCAGCAGCGCCAGCCTGGCCATGCAGGGTACTTAGAGGGGACTGAAAAAGGTACCCTTGCTTGGAGAAGTCAGGGACAGGGTATGCCTGTAGGCTACATGTAGGCCTACCAGGAGCGGTCCTGCCCTCAAAATTACTTATTTAGTGAAAAATTGTACTTTTGTTGGCAATAGGCCTACACAGTCAGGAACTTTCGCCGCACCAGGAGGTGACCTCCCTATCGGAAATTCTCCCAATTGGGAGGTTGCAGCTAAATGGAGTGTTTTTCTGCATGCTAATCAGATAGTGTGACCCAACCCGGCTGTTCTGTCACATCACATGGCTGTTGAGAAAAAAAGCCAGTAAGTCCTCTAAAATGCACTATGTTTGCAAAATTCCAGACATTCTTCTCTTCCCTAGATTTTGAACCGCCCGATCGAGACATTCCTCCTGTTCAAGCACCAACATAATATCCCATTTCGGACGCAACCCCTGGGGAGACGCAACACCCCCGCCCGGCCCAATCAATTGGGAGGTCACTCCCGGCGATGCAGCAAAAAAGTGGGACTGATACACTAGGCCTATTAGGCCTAGGCCTAGGCCTACTAGTTTTAGATATTAGTGAGCTCAGCTTTGCGAAGCGAACTCAATGGTTAATGCACGTGCGTGCGTGTGTGTAATGTACAGCAGAGTTGTGTACATTCTCTCTTTACCGTCCTCCGATTTCGGAAAACACTTCCAAACCTCTCCTCCCCTAAAATCGGCCGCCTACTCTGAGTTCCCGCCCAGGACGGTATTGGGGCGCGGGTACAGTATTTGGGACGATTCATTTTGAAAGAACACAGGGATGTCAAGTAAATTTTTGGCAAAACGGGAATTTGGCGAAATGGGAATTTGGCGAAATGGGAATTTGGCAAATTGGGAATTTGGCAAATTGGGAATTTGGCGAAATGGGAATTTGGCAAATTGGGAATTTGGCGAATTGGGACTTTGGCAAATTGGGAATTTGGCAATTTGGGAATTTGGCCAAATAGGAATTTGGCCAAATGGGATTTGGCGAAATGGGATTTGGCAAAATGGGATTTGGCAAAATGGGAAGTCGCCAGCCCCACCAGCTGAGCTCACTCCAAAGGTGACACCTTGACATATTAAAAAGTAAACTCGCTAAAGTTTAGAATCCCCGAACGATCGGAAGTGATGTTACTCCATGGCACACAATGGAAATCCTATTAGGCTACAACAATGCGGCTTATTCCGTCAATCGATGACCTTTTTTGGGGCACTGATCGGGGATTCCAAACTCGTTCCAAAAGTAGAAATGTAGCAGTAGGCCTAGTTTTAGCAGTACCCTCAAAGGAAATCCTGGAGGAAACCCTGTCATGTCATATGAACGTCATGACATAGGCCTACAATGCATAGGCCTGCACACATACATGTATGTACATGTATGTACATCAAACATAGGCCTACACATGCTACATGCATGTACATATCGCGCGTGTACAAATTCCACGTATGGAAAGAAAATCGGACTACGTGTCACTTTATTTGAGGAAATACATCATTCACAAGGCATGGAAAGTGTGGAAATTGGAATCTAACATCAAGGTAACATACAAACCTATTCAAGAATTTACAATCAATAGCATATACCGTACACCGAGCCGCAGCAACACAGTGAAAATGGGAAACAATCACTGAAGCGTAACCTGAAGTGTACACGAAACAAAATGGCAGCCACCGACGTCAAAATTCTGCGTCATCAAAAACGTTTGTTATCTTCTCTGTGGTTGGCTACTTTGGGACACTCTACCAATGAAAATGCCTGTTATAAAAATCTTTCGGCACGAGGCTAATAGAGGAACACGGGCGATCCCATTTTCGACCACTTTCAAGATGGCTGCGCCCATGTGCAAGTTTTTGCCAAATGTATGTGGGCTTAAAAGCAAGACGTAGGGCTGGCTCTCATGGCCTCGACGGCGATAGACATCCTGCGAAAGTCGGCCATGACAGC
>NMRB01002898.1:58202-84049 GCA_002633025.1 Notospermus geniculatus
ACCCCAGCATCACGGAGAGGACAGGCCGCTCCCTGGACTGATTTGCAACGGGTTTGTATTTCAGGAAAGCAGTCACCGGGAACTGCACTGCCCCAAAATGATGATGTCAGCAAAAGCGAAATGGTCCACAAGGACAAGAAGCACCTACACTGGTGGACAGAAGGACGGACAGTGGCCAATTTGAAGTTTGATGTAAGTTTCTGTTTGTTAAGAATCGGAAAAAGATGAAATGTTTCGGCTTGAATAAAGTCTAGAACACATTTTTGATCATGTTTTAACTTTCATTTCTGCACTTCCAATGTGGATTGTGTTAATTTCAAGTGATTTAAACACATGTCTTGTTATGACGTAACTGGTCAGATATGTTATGTAACACAAGTGTATCTTCAAACCATGAGTATAAATAAAAGCTTTATTTTTAAGAAAAAATGAAGAAAAGCGAGTATTTGCTTGTAAATGCCTTTGATGAACAAGGGCGAGAATTCCCTTATTGCCATCCTCTGTAACTCACTGAAATTGTAGCAAGGGGAAAGAAGGACCCTTCCCACAATATATGAACACAAGTTGAGTTCATTACATTCATTAACAGGCAGAAACTTACATCAAACTTCAAATTGGCCACTGTTCTAATAATTCTGTCCACCAGTTTATCTGCATGATCAATGAGACGCCTATCAATAATACCACCAGCGAACAAGCTGGATTTTCGGAAGCCCTTTTTTCAACCAGGTGAGAAAGTTGTTGATAAAAACGGTGTTTTGCATTCATTGTTGATGAAAACGCATTCACTGCATTCATTGTTGATAAAAACGCATTCACTGCATTCATTGTTGATAAAAACGCATTCACTGCATTCCTTGTTGATAAAAACGCATTCACTGCATTCAGTGTTGATAAAACGCATTCATTGTTGATAAAAACGCATTCACTGCATGCGTTGTACATGTTGATAAAAACGGTGTCTTACATTTACCATAATGAATGGTTGCTTAAAATGTGAACCGTTGGAATTGATCGAACAAGACGCCAAATGTAAGCGCAATTCAATCCACACAAAATAAAAAGCCAACCCGCTCAATCAAATAGCGCATCATAATCGTAGCTTTCAAACATCTCCAGCACTGTCAATAATCGAGAGAAAAAAACACCCATCAGCTAGAAAGCGAGAGAATCCTAGTGTTTTCATTGACAACATTTCGCATTTGAGTAGTGTTTCTAGACAAGCGAGACTTTCGATTGAATCATAGCTCCTACTCCACATATGCACATCTCCCAACATGTAGCGACGCGAATTCATACTCCAGCAGTGTGCAACGCTGAAAAAACGGTTTTGTTCTTAAATATTGATAAAACATGCTGGAAGTGTTTATCACTTGATTGCGGGGAATATTAGAGGAAATATTAAACAATTGAGGTGTGATGTGCATTCATTGCTTGAGTCAGCATTTTATGTCTCGTACGTCGTACCCTTCTTATCTCGAAAAATTAATTTTGCATCAGCATGCATGTAATATAACATCAAAGAAATTTATTCATTAAAAGGTCATATCAGGAAATGACACCTCTCGCGAGCGGTGCTTAAGCAAATTTATTTTTGAAAAGCACTGAGTACTAATTAATATATTCGTGACGAAGAATACCGTTGTACTGGAATTAGCTCCATGACTGGGCGTCCAGAAATCGGACAGAATGACGGCTTGTGATTCGTGTACACGTCACTGATTCATGCGTAATACGTCATGCACACTATAGTACGTGGTAATGGGCGAATTTTACCCATTTTTTGTGTACTTTCACAAATTTTTTGTGTAAAATTCGCCCAATAGGCCTACCACGTGGTAATGTCATTTACCCATTTTTGTGTACTTTTACACATTTTTTGTGTAAAATTCGCACATTACCACTTGGTAATGTCATTTACACGTGTCACTTTTTCGTATGGGGGCCGCCATCTTGGATATCAAAATGGCCGCCCCTGAGCGACCCCAGATGGTTTTATACGTACAAAGGTTATACGTCACCANAAGAAAACATAAAAGAAGGTGGAAAGACACTCGCAAATTACGCTCCGCCAGAATTCTATCGTCCGGACTTCCGCCCTCATGCTGGCCCGCCGCAGCGCCTCGTATTTCCTACATCGAATTGTCTCGATTTGCTCCGCCAACTGCATGAAATAATCATCCATAGCCATGGTCAGGTCTCATCTGATTAGTCCCAGCCTATAGAATCACCTCTTAGCTAACAGAGTTGCTATCGAACCGGCGCTTCTGGCGAAGTGTCGGCCCGATTATTCGTCGCTTTCCAGACACTAATCGACTATACTACGAACAATTTAGCTGGATACTCAGAACATTCTTACGTATCGTTCGTGACATCGTGTCGGCGGGGTAAAAATTTATACCATTATTCAGAGTGTTCTTGCATCCCTCTTCAAAAAAAACGTCTCCTTTCATCCTGCCGCCGCTGCTGCGAAATCTTATCCGTGAAATATGAACCCTTGATTAAAAAATCCGTCGATAAAGTTTCACGTATACTCGTACAAATGAAGGCGTGATAAGAAATGCAAGAATAACATTACCCGACGGAGAAGTGGGTTTTTATACACAGAATTCCTTTCTAAGAACTGGTTGTAATGTAACCTTTCCGAAATTTTTCTTTGTTGCAATCGATAAACGGGGCACGCGAACCAGTTAGGGTGAAGTCCGTATTTGCATGCTCGCTGAAGACGCTGCCACGGCGTTCACGGCACTTTCTGCAGCAACTGTAGTTGATATCTGCCGCGACAACAACAACGTGCAAAGTGCCCTCTAAAGAAAGAACGGGGCACGCGGACCAGTTAGACTGCAGTCCGTACTTGAATGCTCGCTGAAGATGCTGTCACCGCGTTCACGCCACTTTCTGCAGCAATTGTTGTTTATCTGCCGCGACAACAACAACGTTCAGTGGTGCCCTCTAAAGAATGAACGCGGCACGCGAACCAGCTTGATTGAAGTCCGATTTGAATGCGCAATGAAGACGCTGCCACCACGTTCACGGCACTTTCTGCAGCAACTGTTGATATCTGCCGCGACGACAACAACGCACAGTGGCGCCCCTCTACAGAAGTCACAACGCCCTCTGAAAAAAGTCACAGCACGCGTTTGTGTCATCGAGCAACTCGATACAAAGCCTGTCGACTCAATTGTCTCACAAACCTCCGCAGAATGTCTCAGATAACTCCATTCGGCAGCTACATACTTTATCGGAAGCCGCGTTGAGTTGGTTGTTCAGCATCGGTGGCAAGTTAATGCACCGAGGTGTACTTTCAATGTTAACTTCTCGAAGAAAAATAGGAAACGAGCGATCACTCTCACCCAACGTTGGTTTCGAGTTCTCGATAGCCGAGATGTAAATATGGGGTAAGAAACGGTGACAGAACCGGGGATTAACAAAAATGCCTACAAGATGACGTAAAGGAAAGGCAAAATATGATCGTGCAATGGGAACGACGATCGCATAACCCGTTTCTTCAACCTTTTCTATCTCCAGAGGGACACGACGACTGAAGAGTGATCATGTAGAAGCGATACAATGGATAAATATTCCCTCCTTAGGCAGCATCTGGTTGGGCAACATTTCTGCTTTGTCTATCCAGTCTGTCTTCAGATTCAGCTACTTCGCAGTTTGCTGGAAAGTGCAGTCGGTCCCCAAGCGTTTAAATAGATGATCCACGTTCATTTACCGCCAGCTGAAAAAGAAAGAACGTGTTGAACGTTTACAATTACATGTATTCGCTGGCGGAACCTAAAGCCGTGGTTACACCTATCCAAAATCCCCGTGCTTTTTGAGACACGGGGTTTTTCCGAACCAGAAAAAACACGGCGTTGACACGGCGAGCGGTTACACTACTAAACGTGCGATTGGTAATAAGTTCCGTATCCCGGCGATAGGGGCACTGCATGTAGGCAACTCTCTGTCATCGAGTGGCTACTGGAGGCGTGAAATATCCTATACGCATGCGCATGACTCATCGATTTGCATCGCCGTCTGTCGCCGAGTGCTTGGAACTACAAATAAACACGGGGATTTCGCGGTTACACTACATAAAATCCCCGTGTCTAAATAGCCCCGGCGTTGCCCCTTCGAGATCGCTGGGGCTAATAAGCACGGGGATTTCAGACACGGGTCTATTTAGACTCGGCGATTTATAGGTGTAACCTCAAAATCCCCGGGGAAAGCACGGGGATTTATGTAGTGTAACCACAGCTTAAAATGAACAACCTTTCGCACCACTCATCCAGGGAATTAAAGAGACTCTCTCGCCATCAGAACTGTCATTTAACGTCCCCTAAAAGCCTGGATGTTGTATAAAGATGTAACAGTTTTGACCAAAGAAATATGTGATAGACTGGACCCCAGAGCAACAAGTTTTCTTAAAGGAGCACGGTATTGCCACTTTTTCTCGACAGCCGGCGCCACCGCGCCACTCTCCAACCCAAGGGTCTGACTACGTCTCGGCGAATGACCCGATTTACTGCGTTCATTTTGTAATGCATTTTTTTCTACGTCGGCAGTCAATTAACGCATTTGAGATCCAATACCGTGCTCCTTAAAAGGGACTAGGAAATTTTTTCAAGCTTCGGTTATTACAAAATGCGAGTCTTTCATGATAAATTCCCACAGTCAATTCACTTTTTCAATTAAGTGTTAATTACTAGCACCCACACAAATCAGTTATCACCAGACCATGGAGCATTCACCACGTCACTGGGAACTTATCGCTGTATGTATTGTATGGAGCGAGCTTGTACTCTATTNTTGAAAAATTTTTCCTAGTCCCTTTAATGCCAACTAAAGAACAACGACTGATCGGATTGGACCATGATTACACATTACAAAACAAAATAGAAAACCACAAGCCTTCGGAGTGCAAGGAATACACTATCTTTGATACAAAAGGAATAAACACCTAACTAATTCACAATCCGATGCTGGTCATCGGAGAAGGCGACCTCGCTTAAGGCGGTACCCGAATTTATATCGGATGTTGCCTCCTGTAAATACAGTAATCATCAATAGACGATGGGCTGATCGAAGACAGCTGGTGATCTTATTGCCATCAGGAAAATATAAAATGCGTCACGTTACATTCTCAGGATTACAGTGTCCGTGTATGCCTAGAGACTGTCGCGGTAGACATGGTAGAGTATCTTAAAACACGACACATGGAAATTTCAGGAATTTCCCAGACTCCCGTAGCAGGGGCTTTTACGTCGCTCCTCTTCATCCACTCACGGTTTGTGTGCGAGGGCATGAGCTAGACTGGTTCCCGTCTTTGCCACTGCACACCCGTGGCCCTCATTCTACAACGGGTGCAGAGCGGCAAAGATGGGAACCAGTCTAGATGGTGAGCGAGACCAAAGCAGTGCAATGTTAGAGATCATCTCAAAATTCATTGATGCCCCAATAGACGAAAGTATTTCGTCTCTCTGTGGACCCCCTACCCCCCTCCTAAAGACTAAAAGGCGCAGATGTCTGGCATCAAGGTTTTATTCCTCAGAAAATGTGTTGTTTTTACAGAAATGCCATGATGATGATGTAAAAAACTTTAAAGTGACATGATTAAAATCCGTGTGGGTCATGAGTTATTCTTCACGTCTTTTTTGTGCAGAAAAAAACTCACATGAGGAAGCCTTCATCTCCGCAGAGAATAACATGAGTATACTATATAGGGGCCACACGTACGTATGCATTGAGAGGGGAGGGGCAAACTCCTCACAGCGCCACCTATCTCCATTCTTCCTATATAGTTTTGACGACTGGAAGTAGTCAAGCTGGACATGCGCAGGAGGTTGGGGGAGGGGGCGTCAAAGGGGTTTCTATCGAGTGTCGTTATTGGCTACAGCAAACTACGGTGGCTTGTGCGTAGTGTATCATTTTTGTATACAGAGGCCCAGTAGGGAATTGTGTGTTTTTCTTGTAGTTTGCCGATTTTACTCGAACTTTTTTCAAAATTTTGAAAGTGATGCCACAGGTGAAAAAAAAGACGAAAATTAAGCCAGAAAATTACTGACCCCTCCCCCCAGACGAAATACTTTCGTCTTTTGGGGGATCAATGAATTTTGAGATGATCCCTTAGGATGGGAGTCGTCTGGGAAAAGACGGTACACAAAAAAGACGTTGTGAGTCATGATCTAGAGTCGCTATGGTGAGATATCGCGTCGTAGCTGAGAACGACATGGACTCGTGGTTTGAAACTGCGGCAGAAGTTTAGTACATTTATTACATTTACAGCAAACACCCAAAATACAATTATAGGCGCTTTGGTGAAACCCATTAATAGGCCCAACTACAAAATCGAACGGGTTAAGAATAGATGATTATTGCGCAATGTACTGCATAATAATCACATAATAATCCAATACCAGATGCAGATTTTCTTCCTTATGATTCTAAGTGAAAGACAATTGCATCAAATTGTTCCAATTGATTTGCTGTCTACGATATTGCAGATCCAAGATGGAATCGACAAAGAAGACGACCCGAAGGATAAATCGTGAATGGATGTTGCAGAGATGAATGCACGGGAGTCAAAAAATTGAAACGAGTGAAAGAGCATAAGATAAGATTGGGGAGCATTTCGTGGTGGAATGAACGAAGACGATTCTAAGATTTATAGGGGTCGATCAAAGAACGATTTGATAAGCGAGAAGCTGATCTTCCCGAAGTCGAGCCTCTATTCCATCACCCTCGGGATGAAACTCCATTCATCAACTTCATTTCCAGGACCTAATGTATTTCTCGAGATGGTTGCTACCACAAATGTCCCTGCTGCCAGTGCGTCTTTTAGCATGTTATGTAAGACGGAGAGAGTGTTATGGTACAATTTATATCTTGAATTTTTAAATTTCCACTTCGTATCTGCGAAGTCGAAACGAAAGATAAATTTCAAAGTTAAAAGCGAATTGATATCGAAAAAAATTGATTTAGAAATAGAATTTGAAAGGGGACGAATTTTCGAAAAAAAATGTAAACAAACTTCTCCAGAATGTCAACAAAGAAATGTTCGTGCATTATATGATTGGCTGATTGGCTAAAATTTTGTGTTTACAAACTCGTCAAACACCAGTCAAATGTAAATAAAATCCACTATGCAATTCGCTTTAATATACATCGTAACTCTATCGGTCTAACGTCATCCCGATCCGCTAAAAGACGCTCTTGCAGCAGGCGATATTTGTGGTACCAACCATCTCCTGAAAAAAACGTCATTACGGAAATGTCCAATTTCGTATTTGGTACTTCGTGTGTCGTCAGTTTGCGACACCTCGCCAATAGGCCTATCTTTCCAACAAGATGTGGTTGCCCTCAATGTTGGAAAAAAAATGCCAATAGTGTTCACACTAGACAATAAACGTGCCAGACATTGTTTTCGACGATCTCACACGACACCATTTCTCTTGTAAACAAATCGTAAATCAAAGGTCAGCTGCAGACCAATGTCAACACTCTCGAACATCAAACGACCTGGTGGACATTACCGGTAACGTGAGTCTGCAGACCAGATTCCCTTGGCAACGAGGTATACAAAGAGACAAGCAATCACTATTCTGTTACCATACTTCATTCCCATCGCGTCTAATAAGTCCCTCCATGGTAAATACACATGATCAAAGGGCAGACGAACTGTCAACATGTCCTACCTCACAACTATTACACAAGGTACCCAAGGTTTCACATCAGAGGCTAGACTTAAAGGGACTAGGAAAATTTTTTCAAGCTTCGGTTATTACAAAATGCTAGTCTTTCATGATAAATTTCCACCGTCAATTCACTTTTNGTAAATTTTGTACCAGGGATCTGTAAACATGAAAACTTGACACTCACTTTTCATGGCTGTGACTCAGTGTGTTTACTTCCCCTAAGCCTTAATATACATCGTAACTCTATCGGTCTAACGTCATCCCGATCCGCTAAAAGACGCTCTTGCAACAGGCGATATTTGTGGTACCAACCATCTCATGAAAAAACGTCATTACGGAAATGTCCAATTTCGTATTGGTACTTCGTGTGTCGTCAGTTTGCGACACCTCGCCAATAGGCCTATTTTTCCAACAAGATGTGGTTGCCCTCAATGTTGGAAAAAAAATGCCAATAGTGTTCACACTAGACAATAAACGTGCCAGACATTGTTTTCGACGATCTCACACGACACCATTTCTCTTGTAAACAAATCGTAAAACAAAGGTCAGCTACAGACCAATGTCAACACTCTCGAACATCAAACGACCTGGTGGACATTACCGGTAACGTGAGTCTGCAGACCAGATTCCCTTGGCAACGAGGTATACAAAGAGACAAGCAATCACTATTCTGTTACCATGCTTCATTCCCATCGCGTCTAATAAGTCCCTCCATGGTAAATACACATGATCAAAGGGCAGACGAACTGTCAACATGTCCTACCTCACAACTATTGCACAAGGTACCCAAGGTTTCACATCAGAAGCTAGACTTAAAGGCGCCTTTCCATGTGGGAGCGTTCTCGCGCAAGTTGGCTCTCTATATGGGCAACTGGCCGTAGAAAGAAGCACTAGACGTAAGGAAACCAACTATGGTAAATTGCTCATTGAGAGACAACTCGTGCGAGATAACTCTGCGTAGGCAGGACCAGGATTGACAGAAAGGGGGCGGTGTAGCTCAACGGAGACGGCAAGGACCGAAAGCGCGAAGACCAAACGGAGGGGCCTGTGGGTCCTCCCCCATTAAAATATTTGACAATTTGTAAGTGCTTAAAGGCGCTCCTCCACTTGACAGTTTTCTGGAGGAACGCCTTTAGATGAGTTTTCCTGGCATCTGAAAGCAAAATACTCGAATTTTAATCTGATTAAGGTTTATGTAACGTGACTCGAAGTCTCGAATTTTTGACGCAAAAAATCTGGCTAACTGCACACTAAATTTGGAAAACAAGGCTCGGGGGTCCTAGGAAGCCGTCATAAGGAGGTGCCCCGAGCCTTATTTTCTCCATTTAGTGCGCAGTTAGTCAGATTTTTTGCGTCAAAAATCCGAGATTTCGAGTCACTTTACATAACCCTTGAATATTTTCTTGCTAAAAAATCATTTGCTCTGCCCTGGGGCCATGTTCATAAAACTACTTAAGTCTATTCAGTGTGACACTTGTCCTTTGTTCAACACAAAAGATAAGTGTCACACTTAGGCTGTGTTTAGCTGACACGCGGAATGCGGTATAGGGACGCGGAAACCCTGGCGGAAAGATATGTTGTATGCGAAAATGCATTGCATTTTCCGCTTCCCCGTTCCGCAATCCGCATTCCGCGTGTCAGCTAAATGCAGCTTTAGACTTTAATAGTTTTATGAATATGGGCCCTGGCGCACCTTTAACAACGCGGAATTTTATCAAACCCAATATATCAATGTACGGCACATACGGTAACCTACTTATCACCGTTCCTTTATGTTATCATTAAACAAAGGATGCTGTACGGGCTGCTTTCCAATCAACAATTGTCGCTTTGATCTAATCATGAGTTCCTTAGTTGCTTTTTTCGAAAAACACTAACAGCAGCCAGTGGTTTTTATATTTAATGGTACAAGGAATGCCCGTCGAAATACGTGTGGGGGCCCACGCGTAGTTCGACAGGCATTTCGATTGCCAGTATCAAGATACACGTATGTTGACTTCATCTGTAGACCTACTTCGAGAAGTTCGCTGGATTCGGATCAGAACTTCGAAATATTAGTGAGGTTTCGCAAATCTGACGAAATACGATGTACGAAATACGAAATAGGACTTCACTTCCTTGACGTAATGTATTTCAGGAGATGGTTGGTACCACAAATATCGACTGCTGCAAGAGCGTCTTTTAGCGTATGACGTTAGACCGATAGAGTTACGGTGTACATTGTATATTAAACTTTGAAATTTATCTTTCGTTACGAAGTGGAAATTTAAAAATTCAAGATGCACCATAACTCTCTCGGTCTTACATGTCTTACATGATAGGCTAAAAGACGCACTGACAGCAGGGACATTTGTGGTACCAACCATCTCCAGATAATACATTACGTCATGGAGTTGAAGTCCAATTTCGTATTTCGTACTTCGTGTTTCCCCAGATTTGCGGAACCTCACTATTGACCGTCGAACAAAACAAGAAATACACGACCTGATGTTCATTGGCTGGTATTTATAATGCTACTTACGATTTGCACAGCGAGGTCCAATGTAAATGTACTGCAGAACTTGAAGTAAAAGCATTTGCTACCTTTTATGAATATCAGCCATAGAGTGCAACGACTGCCAATGGGCGAGGTCAGAATTCCGTGCATGTTATGTGTTATGTGTTAGTGTTACAGATCTATCAATTTCAACATTTACCACTGACAGCTCCTTCAACACTGTTGAAAAGGGGTTGTGGTTAGCAGCCTGTTAACAGCCCGTTTACAGGATGCTAACATCCTGTTAACAGGCTGCTAACAGCCTGTTAAGATGAAAATCGTTAACCAACTCATCCAGCTGCTCCTGTGTGAGTCTTATGTGTCTCTCTGAAGGCTCATTACTTTTGGCAGGCTCTTGGACAAAGTTTTCACCCCTTTCCATAGCAAACATCTTCTTGAACAAGGTTTATCAAAACAAAGATGGTTGTAACAATAACATAACACTAACATGAGAACTCCTGTTACAGATCAGGGGCCGTATGCATAAAACATCTTAAGTGTAAGATTTCCCTTATCTTTTATTTGGAACAATAGTTTAAGGGAAATCTTACACTTAAGATGTTTTATGCATACGGCCCCTGTAACAGATCTTTAACATTGACACATACATGTAACACATAACATACACAGAATTCTGACCTCACCCATTGTGGCAATATTAAACTTCGAAAATAATTAACACTGTAAATACTTTATCCTCACCTCCAAGGAGTCAGTCATGAGTATGCAGACCAAACCTCCACATACATGCATTGGATATGCATAAGATCACTGCATGTTGTGTAGTGCGTGTTCACGGTGTACAATCAACATTGCCGTACAGCTGCGGGAGAAAGTTCCGGTCACATACGCTTGGCAAAGCTGACACGCCAAATTACTATAAATACCATCGCTAAGAGCAAAATGACAGCCCTAGGTGAATGAATACACTATAAAAGGCTAGCTGCTGCAATATCTCCCAGAAATTCGCAGGAGAACACATCGAAAATCGGCAATTTTAAAATCAACTGTACGGCTGCGGGAGATTGTTGACTGTACGGTGCGGGAGCGCTTCCTCAGAAATAATTCGAATTGATTTTTGCTTTCTAAATGTCTCAGGACATAAATCTCTTGAGAATGGCCTCCGGCCCTAATTAGGGTCATAATTGGACTTAATCTGTCATACTCAGGTATGACGGTGCAAGCTTGACGAAGGGCGTGAGCTCGGCACGCAACGAACTTGATAAAATCTTGCTCCTCATGATCACCAGGGCCATCTGAAAATCACTTTGTTTCGCAGCCTCCCCCCTCCACGTCATGTTCGCCGGCAATTTTTTTCTGCGGCCAGGTTTCTTGCCATCGAATGCTGAAAATAGTCCTTCGTCTGTTAAGCATGTCACGCCCCCCCCCCCCCCCCCCCCATGTATTATGGTATGTGCTTGTCATGTGCTATGTACAGCACGATGGAAAGCAGACATGTTTGCCAAGTAGATTATTCATTCTAATTTCCTAATTTTCTTACATGACAAACATCCCATGAAAATTGCCCACTAAAATTGTCTAACAAGGACTACGTCCCGTCCGCTATTTTCTTCCCTGGGCCGTTCGGTGGCTTCCGAGTACTTTCAGTAAACGAAAACAGGCCAAAAAAGGCAGGAAAAGAAAAAAGACAGGAAAAGCGGCGAAAAAAATCGCCCCAGGCGAGAGTCGAACCGGGAACCTGCGGTTTATAAGCCAAACGCTCTAGCCGATTGAGCTACCGAGACAGCTGGCACCGACGGCGTTACATCGAGACATGCTTCGGCGGGTATGAAGAAAGTAATTCGCACTGCACAACACACAGCAGCAGTTCGCTCTGCAAATAAACAGTTCGTTTGTATTTTTAGCCAATCGGGGGGCCTGAACCCATAAAAAAGCAAAAAGTCACGGTCAAATATGGCCTAACAAATTTTATTGATTCTGTGTAGGCTAAAAAAGCCCCCGCCCCCGCCCCCGACTCCTACGGCACTGAAGTACGCGCTGCAATGAACTTTGCACCACCACGGGGTCGTTATACACGGCCCTGATACTGGTTAACATCGCTGGAGGCCATTCTCAAGATTTTTATGTCCACAGACATCCAAAATGTCTAAATCAATTCGAATATTTTTTTCTGAGCAAGCGCTCCCGCACCGTACAGTCTAATTCTCCCGCAGCCGTACAGTTCATTTTAAAATTGCCGATTTTCGATGTGTTTTCATGCGAATTTCTGGGAGATATTGCAGCAGCATGCCTTTTATAGTGTATTCATTCACCTAGGACTGTCATTTTGCCCTTATCAATGGTATTTATAGTAATTTGGCGTGTCAGCTTTACCAAGCGTATGTGACCGGAACTTTCTCCCGCAGCTGTACGGCAATGTTGATTGTACACCGTGGTGTTGAGAACCAATCGTAGCAGGGTGTCATTTTGGACAGGTAGGCCTATAAATGGGCCTGTTGTATGTTTCCGTCAGCGCCTTGGTCAGTTAAAAACGTTACATCGCATTGCAATCGAAGTAAGGGATCGATGGTTTATGACATAACCACTAAAGGTTTCACAACGCTTGTTCTACTCATGACGAGGCCTATGATCTATAGGCCTACCATAATAGGCGACGGAGCTTCGTTCTTTGTTCGACCAATCAGAACGAGGAACTTTGTTGAAATATTAGGGAGTTTTGGCAAAGCCCCCGAAACGCCAACGCGAACGCCAAACCCATTGTTCAATGCCACGAAGAGAGCACTGAACAAAAGGATAAACGTTCGCGTTGGCGTTTCGGGGGCTTTGCGAAAACTCCCTACTCACAATGACCTGGCAATGTCGAGCCTTGCCTTGGAGACATCACCTCAGTATTCAAAGGCAAGAAATGCAGATGTACATGTACTGTACATGTACATGTACGTAGGCCTATACTCTACGAACATGAAAAAAAACAAAAAGCAAAATAAATTCGCAGTGAAAGGCTAGGTCAAATAGGCAATTCCCTCCTCGACATACCACATGCAAAGTGGAGGTTCGTTTTTTTTTCAGGTTTTTAGGGATTTTTTTATCTCTTCAAATTTTGTCCAAAGGTATTTGCAAAATTGGTCTCCGAAGAATAAAGGAAAAACAAATACATTGTACAACGGGAGCCTACATGCGTTCCGGGAAAAATTCCGGCTGTCAAAAAAATGCGAATTCGAAGTACCGGTAATTAAATACAAAGAATACTCACTGATCCTTGCTGTCCCTTGATCGAATACCCGATGAACCAGTGCTATCTGCAAATTTCCCATCCAGTCTTATTTGATTTGAATTCAGTTCTTCAGCATCCACGGGATAAGAGAGTTTATCCAGAGCAAAAAAAATGGCTTGAATAAGTTGTCTCCGCTGAAATCAGATATCCCAAGAGCGGAGAGCAGAATGATTCGATTGTTTATCCAATGATACCACGCAACTGATCCAACGATTCTGCAATAACGTCTGCTCTGGCACGTTGCAGACGTTCGTTTGGGCAGACGATTGTTCGGTGCCGGAAGCTGGCGCGGAATTGAACGATCAGTCGCTACAGCGAGCCTCGGCAGCCGGCGGCGATGGCCACGCAGTTTTTCACCGAAACTAAATCAAAGTACAAGGAGTGACAACCGCGGTGTTAACGAACGCATCGCGTTAGACCTCAGGCCAACGGTCCTTGTGAGTGCATACCTGCTGTTGTCAAAAGTGACACACAAGATAGAAAAAAACACAGGCAGTGTTTCCGCCAGAGGGTACTAAGGGACAGAGTACTATGCTAGTACCCTCAATACTAATTTTTGACCGTTTCACTCCAAGTTTATATGGTGCGCCAAGTAGTGCTTTGTTTTTCCTTAAAGGAGTTAGACGCCGAAGTTGTAAACAAGCTGGTTTGTTTACAAACATGGTCGGCAAACTAGTTTTATTCCTTCGTGCAGGTGGCAGCACCAGTAGCGCCCCGTGATCGTTAGACTGGTTCCCGGTCCGATGCAACTCACTCACGATATTCACGTCAGTACATATCACCGACAATAGGTGACAGCACCGCAGACGTCGCGTGGATAGAGAACCAGTGAGTGAGTGTTTACAACTTGGACGTCCAGTTCCTTTAATAAACACAACAGATTCCTCATAAAAACCTTCCTAACGACATTTTTATGCATAACATTTTATACTCAAGTTATTTCAATGCATCTGCCATTTGTCTGCGGTCTAAAATCGGTCTAAAATTGCACGATGCCACAAACCACACGGAAAGCGTGAAATAGCCAGCCGTCTCCAGTACAGAGATCAGTGGAGCGACATACAACCTCGGCCCGAGCGTAACTGATCTCCGAGTACGAGATTGCATTTTGGGTACAGTTATTTTTGGTCCAGCTGGACCCCTACCACACACGCACACTCTGCTCAATTCAAACGAATGACATTAGACAGGATTAGCACCTTTCCGACTCCGACTCCGACTACAAACTACGAGAACGAATTGCAGTCCGCTGTCGTCATCCTTGATTAAAACGATTTGATAGACGTTTGCAAATCGTAAAATGCCATAACTTTGTGGCAGAATAATTTTGACTCGTACTCGGAAGTGCACCTAAATCGCAAATATCATAGTCGTATTTCAAGTCGTAACGACTAGGATTACGAGTTTATAATTTATCCGTATTTCCGATTTATAAGTCCAAATTTTTCTGCCTTCAATATATGGTGTTTGATGAATTGAAAACGTCTACCAACTCGTTTTAATCAAGGAAGTCCACAGCGGACTGCAATTCGTTCTCGTAGTTGAAGTCGGAGTCGGAGTCGGAAATGTGCTAATAGGGAGTTTTCGCAAATCTGACGAAAAACGAAGTACGAAATACGAAATTGGACGTCATATCCATGACGTAATGTATTTCAGGAAATGGTTGGTACCACAAATGTCCCTCCTGCCAGTGCGTCTTTTAGCATGTCATGAAAGATCGAAAGAGTTATGGCGCATCTTGAATTTTTAAATTTCCAATTCGTATCAACGAAGTGGAAACGAAAGATAAATTTCAAAGTTTAATATACACCGTACCTCTGTCGTTCTAACGTCATACGCTAAAAGACGCTCTTGCAGCAGGCGATATTTGTGGTAGGAGCCATTTCCTGAAATACATTACGTCATGGATATGACGTCCAATTTCGTATTTCGTACTTCGTTTTTCGACAGATTTGCGAAAACTCCCTAATAGCGAGGTTTCGCAAATCTGGCGAAACTCGAAGTACGAAATACGAAACTCAACTTCCCTCCCAGGGCCTAATATATTTCTGGAGATGGTTGGTACCACAAATGTCCTTGGTGCCAGTGCGTCTTTTGGCATATTATGTAACACCGAGAGAGTTATGATGCATCCTGAATTTTTAAATTTCCACTTCGTATCTACGAAGTGCAAACGAAAGATAAATTTCAAAGTTTAATACACACCGTAACTCTATCGGTCTAACGTCATACGCTAAAAGACACTCTTGCAGCAGGCGATATTTGTGGTACCAACCATCTCCTGAAATACATTACGTCATGGAACTGAAGTCCAATTTCGTATTTCGTACTTTGTGTTTCGTACGATTTGCGAAACCTCCCTATTCCTGTCTATTACCATGTCGAGCCCGTCCCAATATGTTTCTTCTGACCATTCCCCACGGCATGGTGAGGATGAGAGAGCTTGTATAAACGCAATAAACCCAGCCACAAGTCACGTTACTGCTTCTTGATTGCATATCGTTTGTCCGGACTATTTGCCACAGGTCTAAGCATCAACAATCAATGAAAAAAGATCCGACGGCCATTCTGCAAGAATTATTGGAACCGGTGTAGTGTTTTCTAGTGTTCCCCACATCTCAGTGTTTCCATACGACAGGCAGAGCGAGACCATGACTTTTCAATAGGAGCAGTCAGCCGCGCATATTGCCAACAGATGGCAGCAAAGTTCTAGCGGACTAATGTACAGGAAAATCTACGTGATTGCTGCTCGATCAGAAAAGACTGGGTCGCTATATGCATTGAATTGGGCCGTAGTGACACCTATTGGTCAACTCGCTGACAACTCCTATTGGAGAACACAGAGAAATACATGTATGTCAGTGCCTCTACCATTGTCACCTCGCGGCTCACTCAATCTTTTGTTGGGGAGGCACTGGCAAACGGGGCAGTGAAAAATATATACATGTATACTATTACACCAGTATAACATCTGTCGTTATATGTTTCTACGTGTTTTCGTTGACCAATGCTGGGGAAACGCTTGACACTGACCAATGTAGGTGCTGCCATCTGGCACGTTGCGGTCAGTAGATTCTTGTGATACTCGTGAATACGAGTCAAGCGAGGTTTCGCAAATCTGACGAAACACGAAGTACGAAATAATAAATGAAATGGTCCATGGACCATGTGCTCACTGGGTTGGACATAATAGTCTAATGACAGAGGGAGGTACACATCAGTTATGAGCAATCTGGGTAAAGTCATTCCCAGAAAAGACTTTGATGATTTTTGGGTTATGCCACCTGGCNAAGTTCATTTCCGCGTCGAAATTTTGGTCTCCATCAAAATTTGGATGCGGAAATTTCGCCCTCTCCCGAACGTGCGGAAATGCCGGGAACTGCTTAGGAATGATAAAGACAGTGAACGGAATCTTTCAAGAATATGCGGAGAGGTTGCGGAATGAATGAGGAATTGCTAAATTTGCGTTCCGCGTCTTGTCCGCGCCCTAGTGGACGCTAGGTTTTAGGGGTGTTTTTAAAGTCGACTGACCCAACGCTGTCGACTCGTTATTCAGCCAGGTCAGTCGATTTTAACAGACACCCCTAACGCATTGAGTTTTGTCGCAAATGTGCGCTTGGCTTTATGGTGCATTCGTATCTACGAAGTGGAAACGAAAGATAAATTTCAATGTTTAATACTCTATCGGTCTAACGTCATACGCTGAAAGACGCCCTTGCAGCAGGCGTTATTTGTGGTACCAACCATCTCCTGAAATACATTACGTCATGGAAATGAATCCAATTTCGTATTTCGTACTTAGTGTTTAATAGGGAGTTTTTGCAAATCTGACGAAAAACGAAGTACGAAATATCGAAATTGGACGTCATATCCATGACGTAATGTATTTCAGGAAATGGTTGGTACCACAAATGTCCCTCCTGCCAGTGCGTCTTTTAGCATGTCATGTAAGATCGAAAGAGTTATGGCGCATCTTGAATTTTTAAATTTCCAATTCGTATCAACGAAGTGGAAACGAAAGATAAATTTCAAAGTTTAATATACACCGTACCTCTGTCGTTCTAACGTCATACGCTAAAAGACGCTCTTGCAGCAGGCGATATTTGTGGTACCAACCATCTCCTGAAATACATTACGTCATAGATATGACGTCCAATTTCGTATTTCGTACTTCGTTTTTCGTCAGATTTGCGAAAACTCCCTATCAGATTTGCGGAACCTCGTTATTCAAACCAGTGTTCCCATTAACGAACTCTCTAGAGATACGACAGCCGTACTCATTCAACCAAATGCTACGGGTACGGCTGCTGTGGTGGAGGCAAACAAAAATACATTGTACTGCCGTACGTAATCGGAATAAAACAGTTCCGCAAAGCCCCCGAAACGCCGACGCGAACGTCTATCCTATTGTTCGCTGCTCTCTTCGTGGCATCGACCCAATGGTTTGGCGTTCGCGTTTCGGAGGCTTTGCGAAAACTCTCTACTTTCGAAAAGCCCTCGAAACCCACGCCGAACGTCCATCCTCTTTTTCGGTGCTCTCTTCGTGGCATCGAACAATTGGATTGACGTCCGCGTTTATGGCAAGCCGATTGTCCATTCCGGCCTAAACCATGGTTTACGGTCCCTAAACCATGGTTTAGGACCATAAACACCGGTTTAGACACCGTTTACTCGAAACCATGGTTTCCGATCCTAAACTATGGTTTAGGTCTGCCAAAATGGATATTTTTCTCAAAACCATGGTTTACGGTGCCTAAACTATAGTTTAGGACCCTAAACCATAGTTTAGGACCCTAAACCATGGTTTAGGGATCGTAAACCATGGTTTAGGCCGGAATGGACATTCGGCTTGCCATACGCGTTGGCGTTTCTGGGACTCTGCGAACTCTCTAACGAACTAGAATAGAGGAACGAACACTTAACTGGTGACCACCGCATATCGTCTTCCAGCAATTCAAACCGCGGACTCGAAATCATCGATCCGCCGAAGTTTTGTTTGATTTCACGATAGCCATGTCTACAGAATACAATTAGCTAAGAAATGGATCGCTATCCCATAACAGTAACACGATACTTCGTCAATATTTGTAAAGTTTCACAGGACCATATTTCGTTGGGATAGTCATTTGTAATATTGCGAAATATAGAAAGATGACTCCCAAACCAAGAGGGTCACCATAATTACAATGACGGCAACTTGGACAGGACGAGTGGTCGTCGTCGACGCGAACATGGGTAATAGGGAGGTTTCGCAAGCGCCCGGTTAGGCCATACGACGACGTTTATCTCGTCGTAGGGCCTAACCGGGCGCTTGCGAAACCTCCCTTTTATATTGTGCACCGCGACACCACGATATAATAGGGGGATTTCGCAAATCTGACGAAAAACGAAGTACGAAATACGAAATTGGACTTCATTTCCATGACGTTTCAGGAGATGGTTGGTACCGCAAAATATCGCCTGCTGCAAGAGCGTCTTTTAGCGTATGACGTTAGACCGATAGAGTTACGGTGTGTACTAAACTGTTAAAGCGAATCGAAAGCGAAAAAAATTGATTTAGAAATAGAATTTGAAAGGGGACGAATTTTTTAGGAAAAAATGTAAACAAACTTCTCCAGAATGTCAACAAAGAAATTTTCGTGCATTCTGATTGGCTGAATTTTGTGTTTACAAACACCAGCCAAATGTAAACAAAATCCGCTGTCGATTCGCTTTAAACTTTGAAATTTATCATTTGTTTCCAATTCGTAGATACGAAGTGGAAATTAAAAAAATCAAGATGCACCATAACTCTCTCAGTCTTACACAATATGCTGAAAGACGCACTGGCGGCATTTGTGGTAGCAACCATCACCAGAAATACATTTAGTCCTGGAAATGAAGTTGAATTTCGTATTTCGTACAACGTGGTTCGTCAAATTTGCGAAACCTCCCTAATATGACGTTGACGGAACGGGTACATCATTTTGACCTCCCTAATATGACGTTGACGGAACGGGTACACCATTTTGAGGTTTTTATGATGCATGTGTACATGTATAATTATTGTTTTTCTGTTCACACTGTTTTTGGTATGGTACGACAAATATTGAAAACAATTTAGATTTAATTTTTCTTACTTTTTTCTGACTGCCCCATTGTCACGTTGCGGCTTAATCCCTTAATCTTTTGTGGGGGAGCATTGGCAAACGGGGGAGGACAGTGAAGAATTTTACAGCGGAAATCAGTGAACCATTTTTTTCACACTTTTGTTCATTTCTTGAGTTTCAAAGTATTCTCGGAAAAAGACGGAGTTCGTAATTATATTACTATTGACATTTTGGGGTTTTATTGAAAAACATTTCATACTTTTGCAATAACTTATCACTTCTGAACAAGAGACTATACCTGATACAGACTGGGACTACAGACTCCATTCCATCCTGAGAATATCAGGCGTTCTTACTGCTCGCTCCCTTCGTCACCGCAGTGAGCGGATGAAGAGGAGCGAGGTAAAAACCCCTGCTGTGGGAGGATGACAGACTCCGACATCACGAGTCATGCAGCTGTGCTAAGACAATAAGACTTGTATATTAAGATCATCAAGATCAGCAGTAGCATTAACTGTAACATTGTCATCCTCATCATCGTTAAGGGGAGCTTTGTCTAAATCCCGGACCTGTAATAAACAAACGGATTTGTCTATAACGAAAATAAGTAGATGGCTCAATGGGATGCTACTATATACTTTATCAGACACACGTGGGGATCCAAGGGGGTGCACCCGGCGCACGCCCCCCCCCCCTGCTCTTGGCCAACAAATCTGTAAAATTATTTGGTGTCCTTGATAAAAAGGTGTCATCCTCATATATTGAGGTGTCTGCTGAGGGATGTTCCATTCCACCCGGCATTCCACCTACTCATAAAATATTTGGAACTACTCTCATAGAATATTTGGAACTACATGTACTCATAGAATATTTGGAACTACATTGTACTCTCATAGAATATTTGGACTACTCATAGAATCTTTTGGAACTACTCAGAGTATTTGGAACTACTCATAGAATATTTGGAACTACTCACACAATATTTGGAGCTACTCATAGGCCCGTATTCTAGAAGCCTCCTTACGAATATTTGGAACTAACTACTCATAAAATATATGGAACTACTCATAGAATATTTGGAACTACTCATAGAATATTTGGAACTACTCATAGAATATTTGGAACTACTCATAGGCCCGTATTCTAGAAGCCTCCTTAACTCTAAGGAGTCTTAACTCTAACTCTCATGACTTTAAGCCTTTGTATTCTGCCTTGCAAACAATAGCTGAAGGTAGACCTTAGACTTAAGGAAGCTTCTAGAATACGGCCCCTAGTATATTTGGAAATGCAAGAACCCGGCTTTGTTCTTTCTAACAAAATGTCCGCTTCGCCAAGAATTTCATCATGAAACCTCCCTTAGCAGATGCCTCAAATATAGGATGAAACCTCTCTATTTTGGACATAAAAGTCACAAATCGGCTGTTTCTTTTCATTTTGAACTCTGTAATCAGGACACCTGTCAATTGAGCCCAGCATTTGTCAGCCCAAAGGGCGTCATGTAGGCCTATACTGTAATATTTTACTGTCATTTTAAAAGTGGGCGTTTTGTACTTACAGCAAAATATACATGGAATGACCATTACCTCTAAGACATTACCCATGTCCAACTTCGTCAGATGATCCAGTGGAGACATCTTTCTTGTGTCAACCTCGACATAAACTTTACCATTCGATAGAACTACCAAGAGAAGTTTGCTGAATGCCGTCTCTAAAGCCTTCTGATGGGCGTACTTTTTAGCTTTGCAAATGGCAGAAGCTTTTGAAGGATAATCTAAAATAGAACGATAGGAATGAAAATATGAATGGTCAACTTCGGGAGGAAAGATTAGAATTGTAAGTTCTGATGGCAAAGACTACACAACAATTCATTTGTTGCGGGAGAAAATCATGGCGTTTTAACTTTTGATACATAAAGTAAGTTTTTGGAACCACTCAGTTAGGCCAACAACTACGCTTTATCTATTGTTCGGGTATAGTAAGACAATAGAAAATTGTAACCTAAATGTAATCAAGGTCTATCGGATGGCGAAAACTGTCTATTATTATCCTATAGCAGTTGTGGTAAACGTGAAAGCCTACATTTTCTTGAACCTTTCATTTTCCAGGCCAGTTTCAAAGAATCTCTTGCCCCCCGATATACCCCCCCCCCCAACACCACCTACCATTCAGTTGGACTCAGGAGAAACCAATACCCTTAATCCCTGACAAACATTACAGCAGGTATCAGAGGGTGCATTTCTTTCCACAAATGCAATCTGGTGAATTCGCAGTATGAAAAATAACGTTGTCGTAAAGTTTACGTTTATCGTTTGATTTCTTAAACTCCCTTTTATCAGGGTCAAACGTCACATAGGCCTACATAATGGAGGGTCCCTCTTTTCTGTCACCTCACTGCTTACCTCTTTTCTTCCAGGAACCAGTTCCACAACCTACACCTTCAACAGTAATTCCATGATCAGGGACCATCAGCCTCAAGACGCACATGTATTCCAGTATTTCCTGGTTGTTATCATCAGCTTCCAGAGCTGCGGCCTCAGACGGTTCATGAGGTTCAAACTGTTGAAGAGAAAACCGTACAGCTGCAATAATCATATCCCTACATGTATCGTAATATATACAAGGTCAATTTCCAGAATATTTGCAAATTTTCGACCCCAACCGGGTCTTCGTCAGGCTGGAACTTTACAATCTGAAACTCTAGAAAAGACATGTATCGGGTGGGGAAAATGGAACACACTTTTCTCGGCTGTAACTTTACAGATGAGTTTCGCTAGCAGCCATCTTGCCAAAATTAGGTCATCGTCATGGTGATTTCCGGGGTTCCTCCACTGCGGGATTGGAGAACCAATCACCTGACACTTTGGAAACGAATTCCCATGGAGATGACCTAATTTTGGCAAGATGGCTGCTAGCGGAACTCATTTATAACCTAGGTGAAGTAAAGTGCATAACCTTATTCCACTTGGTTCCATGAAAAAGCTGCTTACCTGAACAATCTCAGTTGACCATCCATTAAATCCCAGATAGTGATTGGCTAATTCTTTTGCACGAAGAACATAGAGAACATCTTTCTCTTTATCTACTTTCTGTCCCATTTTGCTACAAAACTTAATCTGAAATACACATGTACATGTACGTACATAATGCAGCGTCGGATCCAGGGTTGACAGAAAGGGGGGCATAGCTCGACGGAGGTGGTGAGCAACGAAAGCGCGAAGCCCAAACAGGGCAATTTAATTGCTTTTAGATGCATTTTCCTGGCATCTGAGAGCAAAATACTCGAATTTTTTACGTGATTAAATTTTTTTCTTGCTAAAAAATCATTGCTCTGCCAAAAATATACCCCACGTCCCCCCCCCCCCCTGGAGTCCGACCCTGCAATGATGAGGTTGTTTGTAAAATGAATAACGTTGAGCAGTCTTAATTTTGAGATTCACTCCACAATGTCTCTTAATCCAATTGGCGCGGCCTGTCACCAGGGGCAGATCCAGATGGGAAAGAGGGGCACAGCCAGCGCACATCGTGGAAAACCTCGGTCAAATTTTAACATCTTTTCAAAATTTCGAAATTTCCCGGTCAATTTTAAAGATTTTCCAGAAAATAGAGGGGGCATGTGCCGGGTGTGCCCCCTTAATTGGATCCGCGCCTGTCCACCATACCTTAAGACACTGCCCTCGCATGAAAAGTTGCCCACTCAGGGAGGCAAGTGCTTCTCCAGCATTGCGAGCGGAATAGAAAGTGACAAGGGCATATGACGTAGAATCCTGATTATTTTTTTCTCTTTCTTCATCCTTGGTGTTGGAAGTTGAGATAGGCACTGCACAGCGGACAATAACACTGAAAAGTAGGCCATAATGGGAGAAGATGTTCCGGAGCTTCTCCTGAAGAGAAAGATCAAGAGGGAAGAATAAGGCTACAGTTGGCCCGCCGACAGTGAGTTGGTTCCTGATCAGCAGGTATAGAGAGACTATAGGCCTAACTGCAAGGGGCCTGTTTCATAAAGTGATTTTAAGCTTTAAACTAGGGTAGAACTTCATCTGAAAAGGGGCATAGCAAAGAAGCTGTCGATACCCGACTTTTTTTAGGGGCACTACAGCAATTTTTGAAGATTAGTGGGGCACCACAGCAAAGTGATAAATGCAAGAGGGGCACCTCAGAATGAAAGTTTGTTCGTGAATTTATCTCGCTGTTTTACACAACCTTTCTTTCAACGAAAAAGGCACTCAGGCTACGCAGCAAAAGGGCACAGCTTTTGAAGCCGTCGTTATCATTCAAAATTGAAGGGCCTTACAGCAAAATGGCGGGGCACGACGGCAAAAGCCGTCGATGCCGTCGTGAATTTCGACCCCTACCGTACCATTAATTCAATGCATTTTCCATTTGGCTATTAGGAACCTAGGCTAATAAGCTTAAAGTCACTTTTTGAAACAGGGCCCAGGTCATTCAGCATTAGTAGGTGGCCTAGACGCTAGTGTAGGCCTACAGCACGTCCACCAAGTGGAATTTGCTAGGACAGTATAGCCTAGGTCCCTAAAATAGGCATAGTGCGAGGGTACCACACCCGAATTCCCCATTCTTCTGTAAATGAATCGATCACATCTTTCTTGGCTTAAGGCCATGTAAAAAAAGTTGGTTAACATCCCCTCCCGCCATTGAAATCACCGCTCCTCAAAATATTTTTATTTTTTAGGCCACAATTATTTTATTTGTTGTTTTACGGATTTTTTCCCCTGGAAACCCCTGACAGGAGGGAGGAAAATAAAAATAAAAATAACTTTTTCATTTGGTTTTCGCGGAAACCTTGACAGGAGGGTGGAAAATAAATATAAAAATAATTGTAATCATTTGATTATTTTTATTATTTTTGTCAAAGCATGTAACAGGCGGCTATGAAAAAAATAAAAATGTACAAAAATATAATAAAATTCACTCAATGAATGGGAACGAGAATGATTGTTGCAACCGCTGTGATTTATTTTCGTCAGGCAAGGTTCGTCCAGCATGTCGGCGGTAGAAAAATAAAGGGTTTTTTCCCATTATTTTTATTTTTATTGATCGGATAATCAGTTTTTGGGCGGCGGCAAAAAAATACTGCCATTTTTTCAATTATTTTTATTTTCCGAAATCGGAAAAAAAAGTGCGGCGGATCCGTAAAACAAGAAATAAAATAAGTGTCGCCTTACTTTCAAAAAAAACTTTCAAAAAACTTCCAAAAGAGTGATAAAACTGTAGACTGGGGTGCTTAAAATAAAACAACACAGTTTTAAAGGATAGAAAGTAGTTTTTATTTTAATTCATACCTATTACATTTGGAATTTCCCCCAGGTTGCCATGTGTAGGCCTACCATGGTAACCATGGTAACATGCATCTCAAACTCAATAACAAAAAATTAAAAAACTCCCGCCCTCCTCAAAAAATTGAGAGTGGAAGGATGCTAAACCAACATTTTTTTTACATGGCCTTAATATTAATTTCATTTTCATTCATCTGCGCCTTCATTCAGTCAACGATTCTAAATTTATTGCCTTCTAATTCAATAGATGGATATATTCCAGCTATGAAAAACAGTCAGCACATAGGCCTACACGCACAACACCACCAAACGATGACGCGCAGCGCGCAACCACGCCCTTCCACGTGGCGTGGCATCTCTGCTTCCCGCTTTTCTACTGACCCACACCTTCCCGCCACAATCACACTCACTCGATTGAAAACCCTCTAACTAAGCCTACTGTGTGTCTGATGATAATAACCTCTACGTCCGCTTCAGTTAATTCTATTGGAATTCCGGAGACAAATAATGTCTTTTCGTTGCCTTGGGGGCGCTTAAATTCGATTATTTCGGCATCTGAAGCAGCAATCATGACCTTGACTGCGTTTGAGTTCCGCGGGATTCTTGGATTCAGGGGGCGTGGCTTACGACGTCATAGGTAAACCGCGAAAGAAACAGGGGATTAATCAGGAGAAAAAGTGGTAATTTACTTCAAAAATGTAATGAAAATGCATAATTCGTTCAAAGTATTCAGCGATCTGGTTCACAGCGAGAAAACCCAAATCTGGTAGCGCGTTGCAAATGATTTTGACGTCAAAAGCGCTTCGCCGCCTGGAACATTTTCAAGATGGCTGCGCCCATGGAGAACACTTTTGTTCGCGAATGGGAGAAAAATAACGGCAAAATCCTTCGAATTAATCAATTAGAAATCGGTGATGTTGGTTGTGTTGTGTGGGATGCAGCATTAGTTCTCAGTGCTTATATTGAAACCGAACATTTTCTTTCTAGGTTTGAGTTTGGCTTCGAAAACTG
>NMRB01002899.1:26376-40024 GCA_002633025.1 Notospermus geniculatus
GTTTGAGATGTTTTAGAATAGAAATTGAACCCTCGGCGTCGGACCTCTGTTGAGTATCCCAAACACTCTCGGGTGGAGCGTAAAACTCGTCCAAACCCTCGGCGAAGCGCCTCGGGTTTGGACTGCGTTTTAGCTCCACCCTCGAGTGTTTGGGATACTCAACAGAGGTCCTCCGCCTCGGGTTCAATTCCTTAACCTAAATCGATTTAAGTACCATACCTAAATCGATTTAGGTATGGTACCTAATTCCTGGCCTGTTATTGGTCGATTTAGGTATGGTACTTAAATCGATTTAGGTATGATACCTAATTCCTGGCCTGTTATTGGTCGATTTAGGTATGGTACTTAAATCGATTTAGGTATGATACCTAATTCCTGGCCTGTTATTGGTCGATTTAGGTATGGTACCTAATTCCTGGCCTGTTATTGGTCGATTTTGGTATGATACTTAAATCGATTTAGGTATGATACTTAATTCCTGGCATGTGGTTGGTTGATTTAGGTATGGTACCTAATTCTATTTAGGTATGATACCTAAATGGAGACTTTTGTCCACTCCGGCCTACGATAGACGTCGCGATCATGACGCAAAGCCGGGGGCCAAAATGCACTGCTGACGTCAGAGGTGTTCGCCACGCATGGACCGTTGCGTTACCGTGACGCTCCAACCAAGGCAACAGCGGTGACGTGTTTCGATTGCGACGTCAGAATCGGTCGACATTTTTGGGTGGAAAAAGGTGTTATGTTGTGTCCGAACTGTTCCTTCCAACGAAGGTCTGGGACCAATCTATGAGCAGAGGCATGTCACCATTTCTAATGGTAAATGCACTGGCCATGCATTACAGGTGCGTGACCAAATAATGNAAATATTTACTAGCATGGTAGTAAATAATTACTAGCATGGTAGTAAATAATTACAGCATGGTGGATTTATGGCAGGGACGGCTTGCGATAAGGGTTAGGGTCAGCCTTATATCGTTACACAGAGGATACATGCCCGATGATTAGGCCTACGCACACGACAGCACTCTCGTGTGGGAGAACTAGGCCATGATCATTTTTGGAAAGGTCAATCGCTCCCTCCGTCACCGTATACAAGTTTGTGTGCGGTGACGATGGGAACGAGCGCTAACCTCTGATAATTCTCAAAATGTGCCGAATCGGCTTACGTGACGACGAATCTTATTGTTCACCCTAGCCGAGTCCGTAGGAGAATCGTAAGTCGATTGGTTTCCAAGCTTTAGCCATAGGGATTGAATATCAAACCAGTCGACCTACGGACTCTCCTTTTGTAAATGAGGCCTTAGCTCGCCATCGCTTAAACAGCAAGCGTGGGCGGGGTAGTGTTTTTGTGTTGCTGCAACTTTCACGTGTGTGCAGTTATCATCCCTTCTCTCCAACCTCGTTCCCAGTGGTCGTTCGCTTTCTGACAATGGCGGACGCTTCACCAACCCCTGGAATCAGCTTTGGGTTTAATGCACCATTTGATTGGTTAACGGGAAACCGTCAAATATACCCAAGAATATACCCAAACAATTTTTTTTAAATATTTAATCAAAAGGTTAAAAGCACAAATAACTATTTTAGATTAATTATTTTGACTCGTGCTGCCACCTATACTTAGATCCCGGTTTAAAACCAAAGCTGATTCCAGGGGTTGGCGAAGCGCCGCCATATTGTCAGAAAGCAAACGACTCCTGGGAACGAGGTTGCCTTCTCTCCTGACGTACTTCCATCTCAATCAAATATATACAATACAACAGTACAACAGTAAAACAAAAAATAAAAATAAAATAACAATTTGTTTGTTTTGCCACTCCGGTGTCAAATTAAGCCCCTCGCGTGCATTCAGAAAGGAAACGCCGCCTTACACATATCAGCGGAGTCCTCGCTAATTAAGCTTCTCCTATTTCTCCTCTGTTCACTAATACTTGCGAATGATCCAAGATAAGCTATGGTATAACCTCATCTCCTGAAACATGTGTAAGCACATCACAACCAGCTATCCGTTGCTTTAACCTGGTAGTTCGCAGTCCCTTGGGTCTCCTTCGTGCCCGAAGTGTTACAGTAAGTGCCAATCCCATGTCGTCGAACTGTCGTGGTAAATCAACAACAGCACTTGCTAGCAGTGAAGTAGATATACGTTCGCTAATTGGTATAAAGAAGATAAAGCAGACGGTAGTTTATTATTGTAGGTAAAAACAAGCAAGTCATTTGGTACAAGGCACTAAACTAATAGGGAGGTTAAGAAATCAAACGATAAAGGTAAACTTTACGACAACTTTATTTTTCATACCACACACTCACCAGATTTTATTTTGCGTTTTCGGTAAAAAAATAACGTTGTCGTTAACGTTTACGTTTATCGTTTGATTTCTTAACCTCACATTAACGGAAAGTCCCCGTCAACAGTTCATTTCTACTAGATTTCTAAGTGAAGCCTTACAATGTACAAATTACCTACGAAGTACGGCATGCTTAAACTATGCTAACCCAGATTCAGGTAACAACAGTCTCCATCTATTCGAAGACAAGTCAACTGGCCATGCTGACTGTTAGCAATAGCATCCTTCTCTGAGTCTGGCGTAATTCGTGCTCGCCATCTATGGTTAATCGGTCAAGAAATAGGTGGCGAAGTTGCTGTTAATGGTTATGTACTATATATGAAGGAACAGCTGCGCGAAATAGCTGCTTCCAACAGAATAGAAGGCGTTCGCAAACGTTGATGGATTGTGCACCGACATAACTTCTTCGCTTTATCGTTTCCCCGCCAGGGGCTGTACATGGCGTTCTTGATTAGTTTCGTGTTCAATCCACACCATTTTACTTTCACTTGTCACATTATCTTTCCCCCAAGAAGCTGTAGCATTCATGAAAGTACATGTAGAAAAAAAAGTCGCAGACATTACTGCAGTTTACGGTGTCCCATAAGGGATATTTATTTTTTCATTTTATATTTATATTTTTTTCATGATAAACAGGAAGTCAATTTCCAGAATCTAAGATTCTGGAAATTGATTTCCTGTTTATCATCATTTTATGTGTCAATTTTTGTGCTTTCTTTTTCTTTATTTTTTTCATGCTTTTCTCCGTGGAATAAACTTTATTCCGTGGAATAAACTTATCTCCGCGTGGAGTAGCGTGGAGTAAACTTATCTCCGCGGAAATAACTCTTTTCAGTGGAGTAAACTTTTTTCCACGGAAGTCACGTGACTTTACTCCACGCGGAGAAAAGTTTATTCCACGGAATAAAGTTATTTCCGCGGAGAAAAGTTTACTCCACGTGGAGATAAGTTTATTCCACGGAATAAAGTATATTCCACGGAGAAAAGTATGAAAAAAATAAAAATATAAAATGAAAAATGAATGTCCCTTATGGGCCACCGGCACCAGTTGGGTTCTTTTGACATACCACGAAGGTCATGACGATGCCGTGGTGACACCCCTTCTGCACACTTTTATGGAGATTCTGGCACATTATGATGTTCCAAGCAACCTTACCGATGCTTCACAACATTATATTTCGAGTGGGAGAACATGATATACATGTAAGCAAACTTGTAATGGGAAAATCAATGGTAATCCTGGCGTCGTTTTCTTAACGAACCAACCGAGTACGATGATCTCCTCGAGAGTAACTGCACGCCTAATATCGACCTCGAGTTGCCAGATGAGGCAGGCAGAATACGTGATGATGCCCTCCGCCATTAGCGATGACGTTTTCAATAACACGCTAAATCGCTAGCATTACTTGACTAGTTTACCATTAAAACCTGACGATCGACGTCACGTAGTGCAGCCTACGTAACATGTCGTTGCCGTGACACGTTCAGAGAGAGAGTTACAGTAGGCTCTAGCTGTGACTTTACGACTCGTTTACAAGTTACCGATTTATCACNAGGACTCTATTCAAGCAAACCGTACCGAGACCCGCCAGTCTACGCCCTACACTGTCCATTCACTACAGGGGATTGTGCTTTATCTTCCTGTTCACCAATCACAAGGTGGACCTAGTGGACGAAAACATATAATTATGGTTACGTTCACCGTCAGTCGGCGCTGTGGTCGATAAGGCGCAGGCGACCAATCACATTCAGTGTTACATGTCCAACTTAATCATAGGTTCACTTTTCGTTTTCGTACGTTCAGTTTTGATACATACCTGATGATACGGGAGGTACATTTTATAATGGAAACTTTTCAGTTTAACAGACTACATTCAGTTTGATTTCCCTGTATTTGATTTGTTAATCACTTTCTTTGCATTTAGGGAAATATTAATACAGTGAGTGTACACTGTTAGATTTTTGTGATATTTTTACAGAAATTGCCTGCAGCAGAGTTTCAGGAACTTCTGTAAATTTACAATGGTGTGATTTATGTTTTCCTAGTTGGACTCAATTGGACTGTCCAGAATGATGCTTTCTGAGAACGTATGGAAATATAATTTGGTCAGCCTCCAGTCAAGTCTCTTTTAACATTTATTTGAGTCTGTAATTTTACAGATCACGTCCTGAAACTCTGCTGCAGAAATTTTCTGTAAAATCCTCTGTTTTTTTCTAACAGTGTAATAATGCAACCATTTCATCAAGAGGGCGTTTTTTCAGTGCTGCTGACAGTGTTGTTTACGTCACGTGGTCCACCGATTATTTGTATATATTCTTTATATCCTTTAAGTTTCTTCCTTGTCATCATCTGTTCTTTGGCTCCTGCCGCTCATATTTTCTGCCTCCTCCCTAACGAATTGTTGCTGACCGAATTTGCCAAGGACTTCAGTTCACTATTATTATATCGAATACTTATTGTATGGCTCCGTCCCTGAACTAGTTTCGTCACTCGGTACAGTGGATGAAAGTTTCCCCAATAGGTTTCAAAGCATGTTCGTTCTTTTCAGGACCGGCGTAGGTGCATTTGTTTTTCTGATTAAGAGAGGGATGTTCATTGGTCATAATGTGCAATACATTATGCACAACTTCATGCACTAGTGCATATAATTTTCATTTGTCATCAGGCCGGTAGAGAGTGGGCACATATTTTCATATTTGTTCGTGGAGCGATCCAGTAGTCTTGAACGTTAGTTGTGGTGTTGATATTTTTGGTGACTGGGAGGGGAATGTGGATGGTAGTCAGCTGCCCTGCATTCAGAGAGACTTTAGTGAAAAGTACTCTCTGAATGCAGGGCAGCTGACAGGGATCTGTGGTTATAAGTAATTATTAGCAAATGCAGATTTGTAGGGAAATGGAAGGGCTGGGGAGATATTCATCCTGCGACAAAACGTTTTCAGCCAAAAAAAATAAACAGAGAAACTGACACGTGAAAAAAATAAAATTCCCATCGCAAGGCTCGAACCGGGCGCCCCGGATTCAGAGCCGGACGCTCTACCGATGCACCAGCCGGCCACGTCATGACGTTGCCTGCTCAATAAATGTTTACAAACATATCCCAGCTACTCAACATATTTTTATGTTAATTAAAAATGACGTTGCAAATCAGAATAATCTTCCAAAAATCGCATTTTACAACATCCACAGAGCAAGTCCCCAGCAAATCTGTCAGCGTATCGCTACATAATGTACCCATCTACGTTCACAGTCACTAAAAACGTGAACCAACCGTCCGGTATATTCCATCTGGACATTAGGTGCATATTTCCTATGAGTCCAGTTCTATTGATTGACCCGTGACAAGTCTTTGGCTAGCTTCGCTGTTGGCCGCTACGCGGCGCGTTGGGCCCTTGCGTCTAGGCATTTCTTATGATCTCCCTAAAACGTCCCCGAGTGATCCATGTGAAAATAGCATCTCAAATATCTCTACAACCACGCAAAAGATTTTGACGAAACAAATTAAAAAATCCTTGGAAAGTTTCATTTTACCAGACCTAAAATAAAATTACAAAATAAAAATTTCGATTTTCAAGTTTTTTTCTGATGAGCTATTACATAATTTTGATATTTTCAAATTTCAAAAATGTTGATGCAGAAATATGACCAACAAGTTTCCTTTCATATGCAATAGTAGTATGCAGTAGTATTTGAAATATTCAAGATATCAAGTGTAGATAAACATCAGTCAATGCCTGTACGCTACGTGTAGATGTTGTTCTGTATTGAGAAGTGAACAATGGGTTATTTTAATCGCAGGCCTTAGTCACGTGGTCTGGCCTGCTGGCTACTGTTATCAGGTAAAATTTTCAACCCACCGATGTGTCAAAAATTGCATTAGTGTCATAATTCAATAAGAATGTCTTGATGTCTTCATTAGCAACGTTTGTCGGAGGGTAATTACAATGTATATCATAAAAATTTGGTTATCACTATTAACGCCACAGTAACTCATTCTAATCGCCACTGTTGGAAGTGATACGTCCAACGAGCATACTGTCACCATGCCGACAGTATCGTACTGAATGCGATATCAGAGTCACCATATTCATATGATAACAATGGCCAGAAGTTATCTCCTTTGAATTTCTCTAGAGCTAGCAGTTGTCAGCGAATTCTAACAATAGTGAGGTTTCGCAAGCGCCCGGTTAGGCCCTACGATGACGTTTATCTATTGTGTTGGTACACCCAAACATTAGATAAACGTCGTCGTAGGGCCTAACCGGGCGCTTGCAAAACCTCACTATTAGCAGCGGCAACATATGAATGAATTTAGCTAAGGTGGACAAGCAAGCTACCTTTGGAAATGGTATTGACGCATGGTGTGTGCCATGGCCTTATGTCCGATAAGCCGCTGCCTCGAGGCTAATGATGTATTTTAAAGTACAAGAGAAGGCGTCTAGACATGTCAAGACCTATGGCCATTTCACCCACTAGATTTATTACACTGAAAAATTCCGCCAATCACTGGTAAGTTTTTTTGTAATTACAGAAGTTCACCAATCAAAGCCATGATTTCAAAATAAAACAATAACTGTATTGCCGTCTGATTTGAAATTTCCATGGCCCTTCATTTCAAACATCTTGAACATACATATTCTTATCTGAAATATCCCGACGTAGATCAAAATGATAAAAATGTTTAAAGCCACACCGTCATTCAGTTCAGAAAGTGCTTACATCCGCCGACGTAGTGTAGTGTAAAATGTACTCTGCTCTGTCTGAATATTATTAGAGTTCTGCCTGCAGTTTCTTCAATGTGTGCTGAAAACCAGTTCTTGATTCTTTGAAGTTCGTATCACGCAAGCATTTCGGGGACCTTTACGAGGTTATGAGACCTCTACATGCATTCGCCTAACACTTTGAAAAAAAAACTAAATTCAATACAGAGGGGCTTTAAATGTTTAGCCTATTTCATAAATCTTTCTCATGCACTAGTCACTAATAATAAACGTTTAGAGCCAAAACAACGTAGTCGCTTTTGTGATTTTTTTCTCCAAACTCGGAAAATGAGGTTGTTGTGGCTGCTGTGACCATTTCAGTTTCTTTATGACATAACGTTTCGACACCTACCCGATGAAGACAGGTCATCACCGAATAACAGGACATATGTTTAGACACCGACCCGTTGAGGACAGTTCATCTACTATGGACGAGAGTTGTTTGTTTGCCAATTTCTTTAGTTCCTTTTATTTCCTTCGAACAACACGAATAATGCAATATAACAAGCTACCGTCAATTTCATTCTTGCCACCGTACACGACATGCAGTTCCCGAGGTGATTCCTCGGTAACATAATCTACAATATTATTACGGAATTTGTAAAAAATCAACAAAAATAAGTTTTGACACTGAGCCAGTAAGTTAACAATAGCTCTATTTCCACCTATCCCAAATTGGTGGGTTTTTTGAGACCCGGGTCTTCCCCGTGCTTGGAAAAAACCGCCATGCGCTTCCACCTATTTTCAGTACATTTCATTAGTTACTAACACGGCGAGAGAGGTCGCGCTTGCGGCTCCAATTTCGCGAGGTTTTTGGTTTATAGCGCATGCGCAATGCGCAGCACACTTATCGCGCCATCTGTCGCCGGGTTTGATAACTACTTATTGCCGAAGTTATTTTGCGCTTACACCAATCTAAAACCCCGGGTGACACACTTGTCTGAATTAGAGCTTGGCGGGTCTAATAAACACCTGAATTAGACCCGGCGAGCTTGGCGGGTCTAATAAACACGGGGTTTTCAAACACTGCACGAGTCTATTAGACACGACAAAAATAGGTGTACGCGCAAGAAACCTGGGGTTTGGGATAGATGGAAGTACAGCGTATGCATCGCTTCTCACAAAGACACGATAGACTGAAGAACTGAGCATCAGTCGTGAAAAAAGGATTAGATGCTAAATAAAGAAAACGTCTCTCTCACAGGACAACTACAGCCCCTTTGGTTTTGTTTAGCGCACGTTTTCTCATGTCTACCGTCGTGGGATTCAACGCCACATGCTGTAGCCTAACCGCTCAATCTGACACACAGCAACACCTTTGAAAGCAAGATTGTATACATGTATCCCTACATTACTCTGCTATCGGAAGGATATACTTCAGCATTGTTACTCCGCGTGGAATGGAGATCAAAGCCTCGCTCGTGTTACGAACCTTTTTGCTCGTCAAAGCAACGGAAAATACCGATACCTGTGCGACTTAGAGGAGGGCAACGGCACAGAGGGCACGGAGTATTGTGTCACTGATTACATAGGGCGGATGGAATTCGACACCAGACGACGGGAACTAGCGTATCAATAAAAAATCATATTGAAAGGCTAAAGAATTGGCATTCTTCTATGAATTCTCCAAAAAAGAGCATTCCGCCATCAAGTGCTTTCAGCAACGTCAACGAGAAGTTGGCTTGTAAATTACTGTATTTAGGTGATTTTGCATATAAGGGAGTAAGTGGATAATATGAAGTGGGAAATTTTGGAATTTTTTTGCAAATTTTCAATTCCTCAAATTGGGATCGAGTGTTTTCCCATTTTGAGAAATTTTCTTCAAGAGACATGACATTTTGTCTGATTTTTTGGGCAATATTTCTCAAAATGGGAAAAAATTGTATCCCAATTTGAGAAATTGAAAAATTCGCGCAAAAGTGCAAAATTTCCCACTTCTTATTTTCCACTTTTATTTCTTACTCCCTATATGATTTAAAGGGCCTGGCAATGTGAAATTTGCCTTTCGGAGACACTCACGTGCCTCACGGTCTCGCCGTCAGAAACCAATTTCGGAATAAAAACCACAATGCAGGTGGCTCTATTCACTTGCAAAAAACGCACTAGTTATCCCTTAAATCGTCCGGTAATGCGACAGTAACCCACCATGGTAAGCACCTTCACATGGCACAATGATATACATGTAACCTAAAAAAATTGTCTACGCCAGCTGCATGAATTCAGGTACATGTAAATGTCAAGTGGACAATATCATTTGCAAATGGACCGAATATTATAGTTACTTTTTCTTATCTGCCTCTACCTGTATCCCTTGGGATGACGATGTATATGAATATCGCATGTTCGCGCAAACAAATGTATGACCATATAAGGTACAAAGAACGTTGATGTGTTTTCGAGGTCTTCGTTGCCTTAATTCGAAACGCCCAGTTATCTCAAGAAAACAGGCTGCCCACCGGCGCATACTGTAATTGAAAAAATTGACAGCAGAGGTTGTTGGACCTCAAGACAAAATGATTACGTGACCGTGTTTTTATTCTGTATGGAACATGGGACGTCGCTTCATTCAGGTGCAAATTCGTGAGATTAGAAAAATAATTGCATGCCGCTGACAACTCAGGGGGGATATCTTCCGAAATTAGATACTCTTTCCAATGACGATGTTATTCAAGAACAAATGAAATCGCATACCTCTAGTTGACAACGACAGTTTCCAATGTGTTCAAATGGCAAACGTCGAACTGGAATGTTCATGGAAAGAATCCAGGAAATACTGGGACTAAATAACAAGAAGTGTAGTTATTTCAGTATTCATGACGTCAATTGTAACATCTAACATGTCTAAGCTCTTCTTTCAACTGGACAAAATTCATTCATTTTGTAGGTAATAAAGTTACTTTTCATATTTTGACATTTTAAATTCAATATCGGCGGATATATTTACAACATGACACAATATCACTAGAAATTTAATCCAGCGGTGAAAAAGAGATGTTTGCGTATATTCCAAGGCAAGAAAAATAGCATAAAACGTCAAGCATTTTGTGTCAAGGCTACAGAGAGGTCAGATTCGTGCAGAAAATTCTTCACGTAGAGCGGTAGAACAAGAAAACGTGTCACAGGCAAGAGTTACATGTAACTACATGTAGATTACAGTTAATTATAGATGCGCAAGGTTCAGAGCCGCTCTCTCTGCTGCGCATGGGTCCACCGATCCATCGACACTTCCAGTTCGCACTGACTGGCACGGCGTCCGTCGTGCACTTGACCACACCAGGTGGCATCACGACCTAAACGTGCAGGGCGCCGGACAAACCCTTCAAAAAAACTTCACCTTGACCACCGAGGTTGAAGTGAGTGAGTAAAAACTAGCCTGGAAAAACTTTGTAAACATAGATAGGTACACTTTTAACCGTACATGTCTATAGTTATACTCCAGTAAACGCTGGCATTGTTGGCGGATATGGAATTATCACCCAAAGACGGCGCTGTTTACGCCTGTGAGCAATCAAAAGTTAGCCACGATTGCGAGATGAGCCGACATTTTTTTCCATTATCTCACTGTTGCTAAATAAATAAACTTTCTCGAACTCATGTCTGAACAAAAACACTATTCGACGTCTTGGCTACCTCTCGTACAATCGTTTCTTGCATGTGACGAGGAAAGCAACAGTGGAGAGAGCCAATAAAATGCTTGCACTAGCAGTCTTTGATCTTAGGCCTGACCATCGTAAAAGAGTTCGTGATGAACTGAGGTCTGAGATGATAAAACAGCAAAGCAGCAGCAACCGATTCTACGCGTATCTCCCACTAAACGCAACGTAGGCTACACTGCAGACAATTAGGGAGCTCACTGCCTTCCCAAATAGCCTCCCTTCCCAACCCACAGCGACAATAATATTCCAAGCCACAAATCGTCGTTTCACCAATACACGCCAAGGGCTCTTACTCCCACTTGTACTGGCTTGTGTATTAGAATATCGGTTGGCGCAACTACTGTTCTCTTTCCTTTAGATCTCATTACCTATCATATTGGTTAGACGAATCAAGTGGCCTAGGGTAAACTACTTATATCCTAACTCGGGGTTAATGGCCTTAGTCCAATGAATTTATTCCTCACTATACCTGAGCCAACTGCCATTACGAGACACAACACGTTTCCATGAAAAGCAAACCTCACACGGGGGCGGTTCTGACGGCGGTTCAGTATGGTTCAAAACCGTGCTGAACCTCAATGACATCGCCGAAACACCGTCAGGGTGTTCGCCATTGACCGCCACCTCGTTTTTGAAACCGCGAGATAGTGAGGTTTGGCAAATCTGACGAAACACGAAGTACGAAATATGAAATTGGACTTCATTTCCATGACGTAATGTATTTCAGGAAATGGTTGGTACCACAAATATCGCCTGTAAGAGCGTCTTTCAGGGTATAACGAAAGACCGATAGAGTTACGGTGTATATTAAACTTTGGATTAAACTTATCTTTCGTTTCCACTTCGTATCTACGAAGTGGAAATTAAAAAAAATCGAGATGCATCAAACTCTCCCGGTCTTTATAATACATGATATGCTAAGACGCTCTGGCAGCAGTAACATTTGTGGTAGCAACCATCTCCAGAAATACATTAGGTCCAGGAAATGAAGTTGAATTTCGTATTTCGTACATCGTGTTTCGTCAGATTTGCGAAACCTCGCTATTTTCAAAATGCTTGAAAATTTCACGGCGGTTCTCAAAACCGGGAATCACCGACTTGTTGTCTCGTTGCTACCTTGTTGTCACCTTTATTTCACAACCCTCCGCTGAAAAAATGGCTAGTGTGTTGTTGCCCCCCCCCCCCAACACCTTGTGGCCACCCCACAGTATCCCTAGACCGCATATTGACCGTACATGACCGCGTTAACACACCGAACATGACAACCGCATCACCACCTTATTCACACCGTGTTTTCACCTACATGTACTTGTCACAGATTTGTGCCAAACCAAACCACCGTCACTTTGTGCGGTTCAGCGCGGTTTTGAACCGTGTTGAACCACCCTTAAAACCGTCCTGTGTGATGCCTGTTCTTTAACTCAGTATTATTATACGCCCACCTGCTCCTCAGCGGAAATTTCATCGATCTTAAGACTGGCTTGACTTTTGAAAATATCGACTCTGGGAACGACGAATAGGCAACCTGCGAATTAGTGTTTCCTTTCTCTGGCTGTCTCTGGTTCATGACAAAGCGATCAACAAAGACGTGAAATTCAGTGCGGAAAAAAGTTCTCCGTGTCAAGCTTCATTGAGTCCGACATTGTCGGTTACATCTCGTCATGTCCCTGCGGAACAGCTGAGCCCCTCGGGCCCCATTTGCCTTCCGTGATGCAGTTATTAAGGCCATATCTCTACCGTAAATCGCATTGCTTCTTCAGATGCACACTATACAAGCGTGTGAACCATAATTTATTTAGACTGCATTTATAATTGGGGAATTTTCTATGAAAGAATATTGGCACTTCACAACTACTTATGTATTGTAGAGCAATTCGGTCTACTGTAATGTAGCGAAGTTGCAGCATAGTAAAATCATTGACTCGCAATAATCACCACGTCGTCATCAAAAGTGCATTGCCGCACCGAACTATGATTTTAGTTTACGAGCTGCCGATTATAGAATTTCTGATATCATGGCCGGATATTACAAAATTATGAAATTAGGGATCAAAGACCGGAACCGCGCTGCTAATGAATTAAGGAAGCAGTCATGTAGATTTTTGTCATACTGATCGGTATTGTTTTTAAAACCTTTGACCGTTGTATTGTGGGTGGTGTCCAAACGCTGGGGTCAGGAAAGATGTGCCAAAATAAATATCCTTACGTATACATGTACAGGCATTGACTAAAATTTATCTACATGTACACCTGGTATTTTGAATGTTTCAAATACTACCGCACCAATTTTTGACAAGGTTTGTTGCATATAACAAGGAAAACTTGTTAGTCATCTTTCTGCGTAAAAAATTTGGACATTTGAAATGACCAAAATTGTGTAATAGCTGATCAGAAAAACCTTGAAAATCAAAATTTTATTTTGTACATGTAATTTTATTTTCATTTCTTTTGTAGTACTGATTAGAATAGAAGTTTCCAAGGATTTTCATATTTGTTTCGTCAAATTCCGTTGAGTGGTTGCTGAGATATTTGCGACTATAGGCCGGACTTTTTATATTGGTCGGTTCGCGGATTTTTTTCTCCGATTCCAGTCTGCCGTACATTCCTGATGGCCGTTCACTCTTTAGCACTTGCCTGCTGACCTTGCAGTCACCAACACATGTTTTTTCCATCAAAGGTGATGTGATGCTAGTCAACACATCAGGCACGAGTGAATAAAGCTTTTATTATTAAAGGAGCACGGTATGTGATTTCTAACGGTAATTTGACTACCGATGTGGAGAGAGCCACCTAGCGACAACATTACAAAATGTACGTAGTACATCGGGTCCATTCGCCGACAACGTAGTTAGTCCCTGGGGTTGGAGAGGGCACGCACGGCGATGGTGG
>NMRB01002899.1:40142-51885 GCA_002633025.1 Notospermus geniculatus
CCCCCCCCCCCAACACCTTGTGGCCACCCCACAGTATCCCTAGACCGCATATTGACCGTACATGACCGCGTTAACACCGAACATGACAACCGCATCACCACCATAAGCGGGTGATCCACGATTTTGGCTTGAGACGGGGTTGCGTTCCCTTGCGGTTACCTTATAAGGACTTCCGATTGCCATATAAGGCGATCGCAAGGGACCGCAACCCCGGCTCAAGCCCAAATCGCGACAGTGGATTCGCCGCTTTATTCACACCGTGTTTTCACCTACTTGTCACAGATTTGTGCCAAACCAAACCACCGTCACTTTGTGCGGTTCAGCGCGGTTTTGAACAGTGTTGAACCACCCTCAAAACCGTCCTGTGTGATGCCTGCTCTTTAATTCAGTATTATTATACGCCCACCTGCTGCTTCTCAGCGGAAATTTCATCGATCTTAAGACTGACTTGACTTTTGAAAATATCGGCTTTGTGAAAGGACGAATAGGCAACCTGCGAATTAGCGTTTCCTTTCTCTGGCTGTCTCTGGTTCATGACAAAGCAATCAACAAAGACTTGAAATTCAGTGCGGAAAAAATTCTCCGTGTCAAGCTTCATTGAGTCCGACATTGTCGGTTACATCTCGCCCTGTCCCTGCGGAACAGCTGAGCCCCTCGGGCCCCATTTGCCTTCCGTGATGCAGTTATTAAGGCCATATCTCTACCGTAAATCGCATTGCTTCTTCAGATGCACACTACACAAGCGTGTGAATCCATAATTTATTTAGGCTGCATTTATAATTGGAATTTTCTATGAAAGAATATTGGCACTTCACAACTACTTATGTATTGTAGAGCAATTCGGTCTACTGTAATGTAGCGAAGTTGCAGCATACATGTAGTAAAATCATTGACTGGCAATAATCACCACGTCGTCATCAAAAGTGCGTTGCCGCACCGAACTATGATTTTAGTTTACGAGTTGCCGATTATAGAATTTCTGATATCATGGCCGGATATTACAAAATTATGAAATTAGGGATCAAAGACCAGAACCGCGCTGCTAATGAATTAAGGAAGCAGCCATGTAGATTTTTGTCATACTGATCGGTTTTGTTTTTAAAACCTTTGACCGTTGTATTGTGGGCGGTGTCCAAACGCTGGGGTCAGGAAAGATGTGCCAAAATAAATATCCTTACGTATACATGTACAGGTATCTTGACTAAAGTTTATCTACACCTGGAATCTTGAATATTTCAAATACTACCGCACCAATTTTGACAAGATTTGCTGCAATGAAAGGATAACTTGTTGGTTATCTTTCTACGTAAAAATGTTGGAAATTTGAAATTACCAAAATTATGTAATAGCTGATCAGAAAAACCTTGAAAATCAAAATTATATTTTGTACATGTAATTTCATTTTCATTTCTTTTATAGTTCTGATTTATAGAATGGAATTTTCCAAGGATTTTCATATTTGTATCGTCAAATTCCGTTGAGTGGTTGCTGAGATATTTGCGACTAGGCCGGACTTTTTATATTGGTCGGTTCGCGGATTTTTTTTCTCCGATTCCAGTCTGCCGTACATTCCTGATGGCCGTTCACTCTTTAGCCCTTGCCTGCTGACCTTGCAGTCACCAACACATTTTTTTCCATCGAAGGTGATGTGATGCTAGTCAACACATCAGGCACGAGTGAATAAAGCTTTTATTATTAAAGGAGCACGGTATGTGATTTCTAACGGTAATTTGACTACCGACGTGGAGAGAGCCACCTAGCGACAACATTACAAAATGTACGTAGTACGTCGGGTCCATTCGCCGACAACGTAGTTAGTCCCTGGGGTTGGAGAGGGCACGCACGGCGATGGTGGCGCCGGCTGTCGAGAAAAAGTGGCAATACCGGGCTCCTTTAATATCAATTCATCTACAACAGCATCGAAATCATTTGTTGCACTCGGCATTCCAATCAAAGCTGCCTCAAGCACTTTTGTTCATTGTCACTCTTGAACCATCTTCGCATGAGTCATGAGTATATAATACTGTAAGATCTAAAGGGGCAAATCTCTGGAGAAATAATGGGCCACGAATATCATTTAGAAACAATTACATGTACTGTACCATTACCAGCACGACTTTTAGATGGATGTGATGATCTTATGCACGAATTTTAGCCATTATTCTCATCCCAACGATCTCTATACACTGCAGTCGTCTCTAATGGCTTTTAAGAGCGATGAAAGCCAATCAGAGATTTTTAAAAACATTTTCGAGGAGAATGAAGAGATGTGTGTTCCCCTCACCAACATTATCTCAATCAGATTGAATCAGCAGCCTTACTGCCTTTAATGGTGAAGGCAAAAAAGCAGCGGTGGTTCAGTTCAACTGCCTTTCCTTCATTTTCCGTAGATTGAGAATAAATTTTAAAGGATCCCGTTGTAATGTGTGAGAATGCCCTCCGTATGACAATGCCCGCTTTATTGTTCGGCGGACACTCAAGTACAGAAAGACATGTTGATCAGTGCCTCCCCCATTGTCACGTCGCGGCTTATTCCGTCAATCTTTTTTTTGGGAGGCACTGGCAAAAGGGGGGGGGGCAGTGAAAAAGATTACACCGGTATTGCCACTTTTTGTCAACAGCCGGTGCCACCGCGCCACTCCCTAATCGAAGGGACTAACAACGTTTCGGCGAATGACCCGATTTACTGCGTACATTTTGTAATGGATTTTTGTACTTCGTCTTGCTGCCGCTAGGTGGCTCCCTATACTTCGGCAGTCAAATTACCCATTAGAGATCGCATACCGTGCTCCTTTAACAAGTCGATTTGGGGAAAAGATCTTCAGAAGCATCAGATTCTTTCCGTTTAGCATGTTAGAAAAGCATGATGGGGCGGTTGTATTAATAATTTAACAGATACTCTTCGGGTAAGTAGTGAAAGCGTGTCTCGTAACAGTCGAGTACAACATGTGCGCGTGTGTGTATGTGTGTACATAAATGAAGAAACTGACCCTGGTGACAGATATACGATATGTATGATGGTGGTTGTCACAAGCTGAAATAAATAAAAACGTCTTTGATTTCCCCGATGCATCTCTCATCTTCTGCGCGTAGCTTTTCTAGAGAAAAAACACACCGCAAGTAGTGCAGATTATATGCATGTATTACAGAAAGCCGTCGATGGTTAGACAAAGATGTTTTGCAGGAGTGGAAAGGAAGGCTCCGGAATAAAGGGAAGACTCGTTATTCCAAAACAACTCTATCTGTAGAAGGGGCCATGTTTACATCATTACAAAAACCACACATGTAAAGATGTCACAGCATGAAAATCATTCCGTCGTATAACAACCGATAAATTAGTGAGGTTAAAAATTATAAAAAAGAACATCTTTGTGTTTCTGACGAAACACGAAGTACGAAATACGAAATTGGACTTCATTTTCATGACGTACATGTAATGTATTTCATGGGATTGGTACCACAAATATCGCCTGATGCAAAGCGTCGTTTATATTAAACTTCGAAGTTTATCTTTCGTTTCCACTTCGTAGATATGAAGTGGAAATTTAAAAATTCAAGGTCTACATGTACATGTAGTCTCTCGGTCTTACATGACAATTATGCTAAAAGACACACTGGCAGCAGGGACATTTGTGGTAGCAACCATCTCCAGAAATACGTTAGGTCCTGGGAACGAAGTTTATTTTCGTTTTTCATACTTCGCGTTTCGTCAGATTTGCTGTGAAACCTTGCTACTGTCGTCTCTTTCTGCGAATTAATTACAGGGAAGTAGTGTTCGTGAGCGGTTTTGGTTCAACTTTGACATACTGACGGCCTCTAAATGTTGATGCGCATTTAACATTAGAGTTTTACATGTTTTTGCGGAAACCTTATCCATTAATTGGGTAAAAATGGTATTTAGTTTCATCAGCAGATTTAAGTCCTGAAGAACAAGTCGACGAAAAGGTTAGAAGTTGCCGTTTTCATGTTGACATGACATTTGGAGGTCATTCGATGACAGCGAGCTGGAAGTTGTTTCCCCTAGCAGTTCAATTAGACAAGAAATTTAATAAATGCTGCATCGAGAATAGAGGATTTCAGAGTTTGAGATTGGGAGTAATGACATTATTCGTAGAAGGGGATCATTGCTCCCTCTGGAGTGAGGCCTGTAGGATGTGTCACAGCCTCATTAAAGCCAGATAGGTATTCCTAGGTATTCATGTACCCAACAGCGAATCGTCTTTTACTAAATATGCTATAGGGTCCTACCATAAAGGAATCAAACATAAAGGTTCAACTTACAAATTTAGCATTTTATAGGCCTAAATGTGGACAGTATCCCTTTAAACCTCAACAGATTTTCATTCTTACTCTTCCATATGATAGGCAACACCGTTCTGTATGTTTATTGCGAATTTTGTTGAATTCAGACCATATCTTATGATACAAAAGGACTGAATTAATGAAAACCCCACGAACGATGAGTGCGCAGGGTCATCTGTGCACATTTGAATAGGCTAACGTACATTTGCACGTGGAACACTAATTGTGCTGAAAATAGCTCTGTTATCCTCAGCATGGAATTCAAGGCATCAAGTTGACATATTCATGAACCCCAATACCATAAAAAAATTGAAACCCCTGCCTATTACGTAAAGCCAAAATTCAGGTAGTGACAACCATCTGGTGGATACACATGAAGTGTATCCCTCAGTTACTTTATCGTTCGCAGTTAAACCTTTATGTTCCATTCCATTTTATGGTCTTACGTACAAGAAGTTGAAAACGTCAGCTGCTCTTTGCCCTCAAGATACAGAAACCAGAGGTGAAGGTAAATCCAGGTCAATAAAGGCGAAGAGATTGGTAGTCGAACGAACATGCTGACGATATCCCAACATTGCCTTGTGACTAGATATCAAGCCAGAGCAATTATAGAATATTTTCCATCCTCCCACGGGCTATGAAGATTTTGATTACAGCACCCTTCGGTCTCGTCGACTCGATATACCTCCCCTGGAATTGATTTTCTTGGCTCTGAAATAAGCCAGGGTTATCCTTCCTTTATTGGTTTAGCATAAGGAATAAGTGTTGCGGTTCGTACTTCATTCGTCCAAGAGTATTTATCTCAAGACGAATAGGTAATTTGGAGTGACATTTCGCAAGACATCGCCTTGTCAATAGTCCTCAATGTATAATGAACAGCGAAGTTTTCAGAACCGCATGACATGACATTTGGAGGTCATTCGATGATACATGTAGTTCATCTCATCGAACGTGTTGTTACGTTTGCAGTGCTCCGAAATGAAACTGAGACAGTGTGAAGGCGGTGACAGACCCAACCCGTGGTGACGTAGAGGAACAGTTTTACATCCTCTTTTTTCGACCTTCAAATCATGTCCATGTAGTGCATCAACACAATACAAAACGCTGCCGTTCATCGTCGCTTGCGCTGGTCTGTCACTGCCTTTGATTACTGCATCGGTTTGGAAAGCCACACTGTTAGAAATAACAGAGGATTTTACAGAAAATATCTGCAGCAGAGTCCCCAGGACTGGATCTGTAAAATTACAGACTTAAATAAATGTTAACAGAGACTTGACTGGCGGCTGACCAAATTATATTTTCATGCTGCTCTCTGAAAGCATCATTATGGAAAATCCAATTGAGTCCAACCAATACAGGAAAACATACATCATACCATATGTAAATTTACAGAAAGTTCCGGGGACTCTGCTGCAGGCAATTTCTGTAAAAGTTTTACAATAATTTCTAACAGTGCACGTATTCACTCCTCAGCTGAAGATGATCGCAACAAATCATACTCCAGATTTCAACAGCAAGCGAACCAGAATAGGATCCAGTACGAGCGAGACGTTACCAGGCAGCCACCAACAATGGCACTACTCCGCCATCGGCTATCAATGCTTCCTTTGTCAGTTGTTGCTGCTTTCGATTCTCATGTTTCCTAGGTTGCCCAAGTGACTTCTACTCTTTTTGTCCCTTTTTGAAATGGTAACAAACGTATTCTGTCTCTTCTAGCGATAGTACATGTAAATTCTCTTTATATTTTGTCAGCAGGAACCAACACTCATGAAGAATATAGTTGCAGAATTAGGCGTTCTACAAAGAAGGATCCACAAAAGGGCCCCTGACAGCAGTCGACAAATGGACCAGTCGGATAGGGAGAGACAGGGTAAGTGGACTTGTTGTGCTTGCCATGGGTTAGTGATAAAACCTGGAATGAAACGAAACGAAATAAAATCATCGAAATGGGACTCGCAAGGAATTTGAGAATTAACGTAGGCCTAATTAAGTGTCATTATGTTGCAGATGTATGCTTCCGCCTTGAGATTGACGTTTTTTTCGACATACTACACAAAATCAAATTGAATTACTATTTTAAAATCAATCAGAATCATCATGTACGAAATTCCCTTCGGTGCTCCTCAAGTTACCGCCAGTTTGTTCTGCGTTTTCTTCACTCATTCAGTTGGTGCATAAAGCAAGCGTCAATGTCGGAGCAGGTAACCACTTAAATATCGGGTTATTACACAAGACAATAAAACAAAAATAAATTGATGCAAATCATGCCTATTTCGATGATTTCATTTCGTTTCGTTTCGTTCCGGGTTTTTTCACTAACCGCTTTTCGGGCAGTTTATCATCTGTTCGTTATTCTACCTGTACGGCAAACCGTGCGTGTTGAGTTCAGAAAAAATGAAATGGGTCCCATAGCTGGAAGATAGACAAAGACAAGGCAAAACATTGGTTAGTTTATATGTAGTTAAAACAGCCTATAACCAAGTAATGTAAATATCATAGGGACAAAGGGATTGCCGGGTAAGGGTAGGTTTGTTTGTTGTACTTAATATCCGAAGAAAGAAGAAACGAAGCGAGTATCATAAGGCCTGTAAGGTATGACAAAGGAATGGCGACTACGGTACCTCAGTCTTTAGGCGATCAATATGAGAAAGTATCCTACCAACGGATTTATGTAAATAACTACTATCACAAAAGAGACCAGACGGCCGCTACGATCCTTTTGGTAATTTGGTGACCAACAATAGCATGTACAAAAGTTGGTTGATATTCCAGGACGTTTTTTCCAAACGCCAAATGTTGTATTTGAGGCAGTAACCTTTATATTTCCTCATGTGTAGAAAGCGAAGAGGAGTATAAGAAGATCGAGTAGAAATGCCATGTCATTTGGGGACGCCATTGAAAATGACTCCTCAATGTCTGTGCAACATTCATTGGCTGAGACGCTAACTGATGTAGCACGGACATGACAGAATGAAAAGACATGAAAAAATCCCGACACAATACGAATCCCTTGCGGCATGCATTTCTTCGTAGAGATATTGTTATTGGATATGTTTTATTATGTACACTGCCTCTATGCTACATGAGAAAAATAAGCAAGCTTTTAATGTAATGAACATCGATATCCCTTTGGAGCACTTTGTAGGGAGATGGAAACTAGAAGGGTATCGCTATCCAAGTGCTACGAATCCATATCTTTGCACGAATCTCTTGCCAGAAATCTGATTGGTCTTTAGGGACAGTTCTACGACACTTCAAAAGGATACACCAGTTTCTGAAGCAGGGTAAACATGCTATGATGGGAAACGTATTATCTGTTAATTTTTCTCGGCTAACAATTCGAAGAGAATCAATATGATATCCGGGCAGGCCGTATTACATTCCAGGCTCCATGGTTGTCTACGTATAGAGAAGGCAAACAAACACGGGCTACTTGGGTATCATCTTGTGTTGTGGGATTACTTTTCACACGATATCGCGACTGGTGCAGAGCATGATCGTTTTACATTGGCGAACAATGCATTTCCTGGTCCCAGCAAAACCGAACCACAAATCCCATACTGATACCTTAGACGAAAGAAAAACGGAGATGTCACTTGTCAGATATCATTTCGATACGTTTTATTGCGCTCACGATCTCGATAAATCGATGGCTGTAAACAAGTACATGTACCTCGAGCAATGCAAAAAAAGTCGAAGAGATCATGAAAAACATTTGGCTTGTATTGAATACAATGCAGTTCTCGCTACCGTGCCTTTGACAATGGTCTCGACTATAGCCGTGGTTACACTACATAAAATCCCCGGGTTTTTTGCGGTCACACCTATGAATTGCCGTGTTTCAAAAACCCGTGTCTGAAAAGCACGGGTTTTTGAAACACGGCAACCTCGCCGTGCTTTTCGAAATCCCCGTGTTTTCGTTAGTTCGTAGCACGGCTACAGATGGCGCAGCCATTAAGTGACGTCGTTTTCGCGCCTCCAACCATGTGTGCCAATACAGAAATGACCGAAGAGTCAGTGCATGCAGCGCACCTCTCGCCGGGCTACTTAACTACAATGTAGCAGTGTGACCTCTCGCCGGGCTTTTCGTACACAAGGGTTTGACACGGGTCTGGAAAAACACGGGTATTTTCAACAGGTGTAACATTCACCCTCAAAGTAAGAACTCAGTGCTTCAATCCCCTAATACACCGGATGAACTGAACGCATGCGATCAGCGCATGAGTTTTGTCCTTCCCGAAGCTTCGTGTGGGTTGCTGCCATTTCACGCCTGAACAACCCCATCGAGGGGACTGTCCATAACATATGCTAGAGAGGAAATGAACCATATGGAACACCTGTCCTTTTCACATCATCTATACCGTTGTCATTAGCCATGACTGTATGTAATGGTAACGGTTATCGTATGGAGTATTAAAAGAGAGGCACCTGGTGAAAAATCAGGTTTTGTGGTACCGCGGTATAGTGACCATGATGACTAAAAGCAGAATCTACACGATGCAACTTCAGGTATACAACAACATCCAACTTTGATGTTGGTCCAAGTTTGATCTTGTTGGATGTGGCCGTCCACATTATCCAACATCAGACACTCAGTTGGGTGTTTTTGAAGAAGATTAAGCAATGTTTGTTCTTCATCAAGCAGGTTGGTTGCTGTTGGAGATTGTTGAATGAACCTGTCCAGACGATACAACACATGTCTTCCAGCATAGTCTACACGATACAACATTAGACATCCAACAGCATACAACTACTATGTTTAGCTTTTTGGAAGATTGTTGTATCGTCTGGACAGGCTCATTCAACAGTCTCCAACAGCAACCAACCTGTTGGATGAAGAATAAACATGCTTATTCTTTTTCAACAACACCCAACATGTGTGTGTGATGTTGGATAGTGTGGACGGCCTCATCCAACAAGATCAAACTTGGATGTTTTCGTATATCTGAAGTTGTATCGTGTAGACTCTGCTTACGATAAATTCGCGAAAAATGGCGACAGATGAGATCTGACATCAACTTTTCGATGTCTTGAAACGATGAAGCAAACGACATGTCTGTTTTGTCGCTTTATGAGTGACCACACCCCTCAGTACAAGTGTCCAGACTGGCCAGATTTTAACTGAGGGATGATCAGGGGACGTATCGTACCACTAAACTATGCATCAGATTAATGATAGATTTAGGCTATAAACATTGGATACGGCTGATATAAACAGCCGATTATGACCAATCCGAATCGGATTATGCCAGTTTGGGGCGTGTTTTAAACTGGCCTCGCGCACCAAGCTTCTTCAACGAAATTTCCATAATCTTTCAAACGTCAGCCTGATTCGACAGAAAAAGGGATTTAAACTCCGGACAATCATGTTCTGTAACAAAAGACCCGCCATCCTTTTACTATCCACACAACATGTGGTATCCAAACAGCAGACAGCAAAATGTCGGAAATTTAGTTCGTCCTACTTCACTCATACCTGAATGTTTTGGAGTGCCGTCCTCATATCAGCAATCTTACATTAATAGGGAGGTTACGAAAGCAAACGATAAACGTAAACGTTAACGACAACGTTATTTTTGTACCGAAGATGCAATATAAAATCTGGTGAACGTGCAGTATGAAAACTAACGCTGTCGTAAAGTTTACGTTTATCACAGTTTCTTAACCTCCCTAATGTTTCGTTTTGTACGTGTACATGTACATGTACGTGTTTTCACTTTCACTTGCAAGAGACTTAATCGCCATCTCTTGGGGAGTTACATAACGTACAACCGAGAGCACCGTCGAAGAATTGCTGTTTGCCCCTCAACTGACCCTCCGACTGATTGCATCCAGACGGTACGTCCCTCGGGAAATACATACGGACCGAATCAATTAGCTGTTTAGCAAGTTGTTAACGATAAACCCTTGTTTGAATCAGCCGAACAAGAGACTTGTACGATATGATAACAGTGGGCAAGATAACGATTATTGTTATCTATTTCTTCATGCTACATTTTGAGATATCAAAAATTGAAGTTTATCAAAGAACTTGACATTATTTGAATGGCGACCGGAGAGGCGACGCTAGTCTTCCAACCGAGGGTTTCGCTGCAACGTCTAAAACTTGTGTGATGCTTCTTTGCGCACTTCTGGAGTCAGTCACGTGATCTTGCAATAGAGCGCCGCCAGTTTGCAATCATGCGACACCCCCCGTCCAAGATAATATGGCCAATCAGCATGGCTGTAATATTTGAATTCAGAATCGACCAATCAGCGTTGGTACCAGTTGGGTCGGTATTCTCGTCAACGTGCGGGTTCTGCGTAACCGGCGGCCGGGCAAACAAGACGTCTTTTCACCACTGCGTACCCGGCTGCCGGGTAAATATCAACAGCAGTCATTCTTGAAAGGGACGTGTTTGTTAAGAATTTTTGTTTTGTAGCTCATGACCGATGTTCAACGTTTTTTTCTTTTAAGATGACAAGCGACCAGACACGAATTATGGGCATTCCTTCGACTTCTACAGATACATGGGAATGGGTAAACGTTCGGTTCGATAACGCACGGTGTCCGGGTGTGGGCCACAAGCAGAGTACACCAAGGACGAGAAGTGGCCAACACAGTGCAAGACAGTGTGAACCAGCTCGTGAAGGACATGAAAGACTATTCCTCAGATCGGGGACAATATCGATGAAATGTTTGGTAATTTCGTGTCTTCCGAAACATCGCGGAAAAAATAATTCATTGGTGTGTCTGAACAGTAGTACTGGTAAATTCATGAAAACTCCTTTATAAGAGTATATTTTCCCCCGAAAACAGCCACATGTAATTCACTTTCACAATAATTGTTCTAATTTTGGTGTGTCTATTATCAATGTCAATGCATGAAATTGAATGTAAATTCGGAACCCATTCGACCAGAATGGGGATCATAACTACGATAGAGGGCAGCACATCGTAATCAGGTCCTATAAAACAGACGCCCTTTGTGTGGGAAATTGATTAGTAGGACCTGGATGTCAGTTTCATTTCAATAGTTTTAACCACTAGTGACACCTATTGAGGCAGTGGGTTATGGTCCTCATTGGTGGGAATATTAAGGCTTCACACAAAATGTCCTTTTGAACATTGCCCTGGAGGACGGAAAAGTTTATTAAAACTTCCCTTTCAAAATATTAGTTGTCACTGTGTTGTCATTTGTTATCATGCATTCTCTGCAGTGCTGGTGAACATAAAGCGCCTTCAGGCGAAAATGTCTCTAAATATGTACTTTACTTGTAAAGAATTTTGGACATTTTAATGTGTCACCAGTGAACAATTTAAAAACCAGCGTGTTCACCATGTTCACTGGTGACACTTTTACAACGTTTTTGAACAACATACCTGAGGAACACCGTGACGATCTTTTGTCCCAGGCCAACAAATCAGCAAAATTTCAACACTGTTATTAGCAACATGTTA
>NMRB01002899.1:56476-78030 GCA_002633025.1 Notospermus geniculatus
GCGAGAAGAACACGAATGCCAAACTAGGTACTCAGAACCTCAGCATCTTGTGTTAAGACCTGAGGGGGTGATGGTTTTAAGGGTCCACATCCATTTCAACTCTGTACTAAGGAGGGTCGTCTCATCTGGACATGTTTCGAGGATGGTGAACCTCAGGTCCTCGACAGAATGTCCTGGCAACTTGAAGTGGGCATAGAGGGTTGTTCATCCTTTTACGGAAACATGTTGTCTGTCCGACGTACTGATTGATGGTGGTGCATCTGGTACATGTGATGCAGTCACGTGATCTTGCAATAGAGCGCCGCCAGTTTGCAATCATGCGACACCCTGCGTCCAAGATAATATGGCCGATCAGCATGGCTGTAACATTTGAATCGACCAATCAGCGTTGGTACCAGTTGGGTCGGTATTCTCGTCAACGTGCGGGTTCTGCGTAACCGGCGGCCGGGCAAACAAGACGTCTTTTCACCACTGCGTACCCGGCTGCCGGGTAAATATCACCAGCCATTCTTGAAAAGGACGTGTTTGTTAAGAATTTTTGTTTTGTAGCTCATGACCGATGTTCAACTTCTTTTTCTTTTAAGATGACAAGCGACCAGACACGAATTATGGGCATTCCTTCGACTTCTACAGATACATGGGAATGGGTAAACGTTCGGTTCGATAACGTACGGTGTCCGGGTGTGGGCCACAAGCAGAGTACACCACGGACGAGAAGTGGCCAACCACAGTGCAAGACAGTGCGTTTCAGTTCGTGAAAGAATGAAAGACTATTCCTCAGATCGGGGACAATATCGATGAAATTTTTGGTAATTTCGTGTCTTCCGAAACATCGCGGAAAAAATAATTAATTGACGTGTCTGAACTAACTGGTAAAATCATGAAAATTCCTTTATAAGAGTATCTTTTTTCAGAAAAAAGCCGCATGTAATTCACTTTCACGACAATTGTTCCAATTTTGGTACTACATCGGTGCCAAAGCATACAATGGTCTCGATCTGAAGTCCGCATAGAGGGTATACTGTATACGGATACGCCTGGTGAACTAAGGCTTCAAAAAGGATTCGCGACTGTGAAGCCAATATAAAGTTTTCGCAAAGCCTCCGAAACGCCAACGCGAACGTCTATCCTTTTGTTCGGTGCTCTCTTCGTAGCGTCAAACAAAGGGTTTGGCGTTCGCGTTGGTGTTTCGGGGGCTTTGCGAAAACTCCCTATTGTTAACTCGCGTTTCCGTATACCGTGTACCTCTATGTGAACTCAGCCTTACTGAAGCAAATGTAAAATGGTGAAACCTGTGTTCTTCTATGGCATGCACTGTACGTGTTTTACCTTTTCACTCAGTATGATGCAAGGAAAATTTGAAATTGAATGTAAATTCGGAATCCAGTCAATCGACCAGAATGGGGATCATAACTACGATAGAGGGCAGCACATCGTAACCAGGTCCTATACAATGGAAGCCCATTGTGTGGGAAATTGATTGGGACCTGGATGTCAGTTTCATTTCAACAGTTTTAATCACTAGTGACACCTATTGAGGCAGTGGGTTATGGTCCTCATTGGTGGGAATATTAAGGCTTCACACAAAATGTCCTTTTGAACATTGCCCTGGAGGACGGAAAAGTTTATTAAAACTTCCCTTTCAAAATATTAGTTGTCACTGTGTTGTCATTTGTTATCATGCATTCTCTGCAGTGCTGGTGAACATAAAGCGCCTTCAGGCGAAAATGTCTCTAAATATGTACTTTACTTGTAAAGAATTTTGGACATTTTAATGTGTCACCAGTGAACAATTTAAAAAGCAGCGTGTTCACCATGTTCACTGGTGACACTTTTACAACGTTTTTGAACAACATACCTGAGGAACACCGTGACGATCTTTTGTCCCAGGCCAACAAATCAGCAAAATTTCAACACTGTTATTAGCAACATGTTAATGTTTAAAACTCATTTCCCCTGAACACACACTAGACAACATTCGTCCAACATAGTTTTGTAACTATGAATATTGTCGAAATGTTGCCAGTGGACACAGATTTTTGTGGTGTGGTCCTAATGATTGAAAGCCTTTCCTTGGTTAAGATGTTGAATTCTTAGGCTGGCTACCAACAAGGATTAGTCCTTTCCCAAGATCCACGATGATTAAACAGGGATTGCCTCTATTATGAAGAAGTAGAAAATAGGAAAAAAGGGCAACGCCCAACTTAGTTCTGGACATACGTGTATTTATTTAACGGCGAGCCGTCATTGTTAATTTTTGGAGCATTGGAAATAAAACATGTCAAAATACCATAAAAGTACAAGTTGTATGACGATAATGAAGGCACCTGCGGGGTCTATCAATCGAAAGGAATTGAATGAGATACATCTTAGAATGCACTAATTAGCTACTAAGCTGAAACAAAAGACTAGTTGTCGGAACACTTTCTCAAGAAATGGCACAGTCTGAAGATCAAACAACATGCGTATCGTAAAGTGCGTTGTTTTTTCTACCCAGTCCACACCGTTCGGGAGCATTATTTTCAACAGACATAGAGTACTCCACATGTGAACTGCATGAATGCTGCCAATTTTCTAAAAACAGGGCGGCCATATTGGATCTGGATTTTACTTCCTGGTTCTCTTCTAATGTACTGAGCGTGTATGCTGTCTATGAAATGCTGGTCAAGACATCCTTGCCACCCCAGGTTCTATGGGTTTGTGGCATTGCTGCCACTCCATGAATGTGCCATTTACATGCTTCTTCTCTGAGAAAATTGTACCTGTTTTTCATGTTCGGCGAATTTCTTTGTTTTGGATTACATAATATAATTAACTTGTAATTCTTGGGATTTTGCTCATTTCCTGTGTCTATAAAACACAGTGATCACATTGGACCCAAACAACAGTCAAGTGGTGTCTTTACTGCTTTTCTCAGAGGGGCCTGGATTGAAGCACTATGAAAATTCACAATGATGGCTCGCCCTTAACAGGGACCTTACTCACGAAGCTCTCGTAACTTATGGAAATGCCTAAACTATTGTCCATTTGCGGATAACCATTGTTCGTTATCCGCCTGACAAATGATTTGCGTGTCCTTTAAGTTACTGAAGCTTTGTGAATAAGGTCCCAGTACTTTATCCTCACCTCCAGAGTAGGCATATGCAGACCAAACCTCCACATATTGGATATGCATAAGATCATTGTATATTGTGTAGTGTTGAGAACCAATCGTAGTAGGCTGTCATTTCGGACAGGTAGGCCTATAAATGGGCCTGTTGTACATGGATGTTTCCATCAGCGCCGTCGTCAGTTAACAAGGTTACATGAAGCAACTGACCGATGGTTTATGACATAACCACTAAAGTAATCATTCAAGAAACCGCAGCGCATTTGTCGATTTTCTCATGGTAAATCTGAATTGAACAGAAGAATGCTTATTTCACAACGCTACTCATGACTAGGCCTATGTTCCATACCATAATAGGCGGCGGAGCTTCTTCTTTGTTCGACCAATCAGAACGAGGAAGTTTGTTGGAATATTGTACTCACAAAATGACCTGGCAATGCCAAGCCTTGCCGAGAAGGTGTCACCTCCTGGACATAAATGACTGACCTCTAAGAGGTGAGGATAAAGTATGTCTAGAATCAAGTTGTTGGGAGTTGCCCTTTTTTCTATTCTTTCCTTGGTTAAGGGATGGGATGCATGTTCCTTTTTGTTACTAAGATCAATGGCACGAGTTTTTTTCTTTATGAAAAAACTAAATGACTCTTTAAAAAGTTTCATTTTCCATTTCATTAGAGTGGCCCGATTATTTTTCTATCATAGCAAACCACTGACTAAAAGTAAAATGACTGACCGAAGATAAATATTAACGCTGTGTTCAGACAACTGAAGTCTATTTCACCTGCACTTCCCTGTTAATATGTACACTTTGGATGATATCATGCGTGGAAATAATCCTACCTTCAGGCATCTTTCCCACTTAAAAATTATGTTCATTCAATTATCCCTTATTCTCATGAATTTGTTTGCATGAACCAAATTTATCCAACATAATGCCTAGAGAATTGGGTCAAAATCACAATATATATGGCATTTTCTGGATTGGAATTCTCTGCTGGGGTCTGTCATGCCCAAGTAAGTTATTTCCTTGTAAGAACATGGTATCATAACCTGTTGTGTCTTCCTCTCGCATCTGTATTGGACGCATCTTATTTTGACGACGACAAAACATACGGGATACGACGGGTAAACGTTTCCAGTGAAGAGGACAGGTTATTGAGATCAATTAGCCCACAGGTAGGAGATAAAAGGGAGATGACTGAAAGGGCCTGAGAATTAAAAGGCAAGTAGTCATGTGTGGTTTCATTGCATTCTCTGCCATCAATAGCAAGTGTAGATTTCCTATCTTTTGATCAATTATCATCTTAAAAAGCAAAACGGGCAAGATCCCGAGACCTGCCTTTCCTTGACAATGCATCCTCCCATAGCAGGGATTTGGCCTCGCTCCTCTTCATACACTCCACACAAAGCCCTGCTGAAATTGGGTCTCCCAGGCAAGCATGAGGCGGTCAGAAAAGCACTGCCCAATCAGAATGTTTTTAGGGGGTGAATGCTAAATAATTATAAGTCATAAAAACAATCAAAAATAATAAGAATCTTCTCTATACATAGGAAGAACCTCTGTGATGAAATTCAGTCAATTTTGGAAAGATGTGGGTGATTTGTAAAGCACAAAACTGTAAGGTCAAACGGGGTAAAACCACGAAATTCGTACTTCTCCAAGTTATCCTGACAATACAGGGAGTGCAACTGGAGTATGGAACAGTACACCAGTTTCACTGGATGTTCTATTTCAGCAGGGGTTTGTGTGAGTGGATGAAGAGGAGCGAGCTAAAAACCCCTGCTGTGGGAGGATGTTGACAATGATGCCAACTTCACAACTGGTGGTTTCTGATGTATTTCGATCTGAAAGCTATTAGAATTCTGTACATCAGCATCTTCGGTTATTATAGCGTTTATTAAAATTGTGCCAAGAAATTTTTTAAAAAATCTAAAACATTTGTATTGTCAAGGAGTGACGGACCGCGTGGAATTGCCCATTATTCAAATGGTTTGATTTTATTCTTAAGACTTTCCTTCGTTTTAGGTGGACATTTTTTAAAACCATCTTCACGTCAAGGAAAGAGAAGACAACAGCTGGAAATGGATTTTTGTCAATGTGCAGCTGACACGTGTAACATCGTAAAGGCAATAATAACCAGATCCCTTTTCATCTTGCACAGTATTATCACCACGTGGAGAGTGGTTGACATCAAAGGAAATACTGTGTGGTGGTTACTTCTTTTATGCCTTATTCCTCTTATTGTTGAGGCCTTCTACACAATATGCAAGAGGAAGGGTGCTGAGTTCAAATGGTAAGTGGATGTGATACGTCATCCGAACGAATAGTGTGTTTAGATCTAGACTGGTACCCGGTCCTTACTATTTTACATCGGACTTCTGCATATTTTAGGACCGGTCGTGCCTAACGCATTCGTGAATCTGATTGGCCGGTGCTGCGCAGGTGGTAAGCATAGGAACTATTACGTTGATACCAATCTGAACGTCAGAGAACGATTCGTGCCAACATCGTAACTCTGACGTATATCGGACAGCGCCATATTGCTCCATGAACTACTTTGATGGAGATCGGTTCGACAGACTGTTCAAACTATCTATTTGAATGATCTAAGTCACCAATTAGGCATTGTGAATGTTGCTACATATAGAAAAATGAGTTGAAGCATGTTACCTTACCTGTTGAAGGGTTAGTCACGCTATAACAGCACGTTGAACTTCTCAAGTGGTGAAGCTATGGCGGCCATTGTTGTTTCGTGATCGAGGTGGGGAGGGAGAAACAGTCACCTAATGCATACGAATTTTTCAATAAAAATCGTTGCAAAATGCACAGTTTAACCACTCAAACGTTTTTTATATAAATATTTATTCCGAAATAACTCATTTTGTGCAAACACAACATCAGTTAAATAAAAAATTATAAGGGAACTATTTCTAGTCTGCGCAATGCTACAACCGCATCACTTCTGACCTGATCACCGACCATATGGTGGTCGAACTTAATCCGCTATATACGGACGAGGTGCTTATAATGGCTGCCCGAAGGTTGCCGAAAGCTTCCGAGTCGAAGACGATTGACGTTGATACCTTTTCTATTTTCAACCCCTTCGTGATTGGTGGATTTCCTGGGTCAAATGTAGGTCACCTTCTATCTGCATTCCGGCACGTCAGCCGGATTAAGAATTGAATAAATTTACGTAATTTGCATAAAATTTCCAAGTGACGTCACTGCCTAAATTCCTCCACAAATGGCGGCCAATACTGGTCCTACCAAACAAGCCAGTGCACGTCCGACTGCAGCGCGCACAGGACGGTATTAGTCTAGTTTAGGTCTACATGTAGTTGAAACGTCGTTGTAGCTGATAGAGTCATACATGTAGGACCTAGAGCATTATATTTTTAAAAGTTTTTTTGTACCTTTAGGTTTGCCCCCAGCTATCTCTGTTTCCTAATCTGTACGGTACCGGGTATTTGGTTCCTTGAGCTCGACAAGTGGGACAGATTCCAGGCAATGAAGGCAAATGTATCAAGTAATACAACCACGGCCATCCAGCGACTGTCAACTCTCTACGGAGTAAGTTGTTGGATATTTCTTTTGGCAAAAAATAGCACGGTCTTAGTGCGCATCGGTAATAATAGTGAGTTTTCGCAAATCCGACGAAACATGAAGTACGAAATACGAAATTCAACTTCATTTCCAGGACCTAACGTATTTCTGGAGATGGTTGGTACCGCAAAATGTCCCTGCTTCCAGTGCGTCTTTTAGCATATCACATAAGACCGAGAGAATTATGGTGCATCTTGAATTTTTAAATTTCTACTTTCTATCCACGAAGTGGAAACGAAAGATTAATTTCAAAGTTTAACATACACCTTAACTCTATCGGTCTAACGTGTAAGACGCGTAGATACGAAGCGAAAGATAAATTTCGAAGTTTAATATACATCGTAACTCTATCGGTCTTGCGTCATACGCTAAAAGTCGCTCATGCAGCAGGCGATATTTGTGGTAACAACCATCTCCTGAAATACATACGTCATGGAAATGAAGTAGTATTTCGTATTTCGTAGAACCTCGCTATTGCGGACACCCTTGGGACTGAGCTCAGCTGTCCGTAATAGTGGGGTGTCTGCAATATTGAAACTCCATCAATAACGGACACCAGGTGGCTCTGTAGTAGGTCAATGGTGTTCATTCCCTTGAGGGCTCATTCTACCGTATTTGAGGGCAAGGGTAAACTCAAATCAGGAACATGATTTCATTTGATGTAAATTGTTGATTAGAAAACTATATCTTGAACAATTTACAATTCAGAAATATTTTCAACAGCACAATCTTGAACAATCTTTGAAAACAAGAATCAGGCAGCTTGTTAAGACCACAGTTAGCTATGCATTACTAAGTGAGTGGGCTGTGTTTCCATCACATTTGCCATTTTTCAGCAAGCACTTTCATTATTACACTCATTTATTTAGAAAAGAAAGAGTCCAAAGTTGACTGCCCAGCAATAGCCTAGTTTTCCATGCAGAATCACGAACAACGGACTGAGACAAGAGAGTCCAAACAGAGCCGTTGTCCCACCAAACTAAAGAATTCAGTCATTCAGTGTGTTCAGGTGTTAATTAAAAGTGATTAGTACATGTATGATCATAAACAATCAATGCATGTAATTAGCACCCCATGTTTGGTCATTTAATTACCTGCCACTGACCACTTTGTGAATGAAAACTTTGAAAATGGCTTCAAATTTTCACCTGCTGTCCGTAATAGTGAGGTTATGGGACCCAATTGTCCAGAAATCAACTGTCCGTTGTCCTGAATAGTGAGGTGTCCGCAATATTGAGTTAAATTTATATTGAAAATGGCTTGGGAAAATTCGGGACTGGACAGATATGTCCGTAATCTTGAGGTGTCCGTTGTATTGAGGTGTCCGTTAGGTGAGGTTCTACTGTATTTCGTATTTCGTACTTCGTATTTTGTCAGGTTTGCGAAAACTCACTAATATAAGTACTGGTAGCGGGGATTCGGGTTCAGACGTTAATGAAAAAAAAATGTGAGTGACAAAATGACTTTGGCTGGGCGAAAAGATTGTTACCATTGGCATCATCAAGTGGAAAGTATGCTACAGTGAAGCCATCTGCATTCACTCAAGATAACCAGAACCATCACTTCCAGAAGAAAAGACAGGGAACCTTTTTCTTCCAGGTGACGGTACCAATAGCTTTGGATGCTGACACATGGATCCAGGCTTTGGAGCAGATCCTCATGCTGCTGCTGGTCCTCTCTCGTTGGCTGCTGCCTAAGGGCACCATCACCCGGGAACGTCTGTCGCAAATTCTCCTAGTCTACATCGCACTCGCGTCAGACATTATCGAGCTCTTTGACCTGTACGAACTGAAGCAAGTCATGAACGACTGGGTGATTTTCCGCATCATTCTGGTCTCGTGGACGCTAAGCTTGCTACAATTCACATTAGTACTAGCCGCGTCGAAGACACGAAAGTCTCGCACGGCTATGGTGGCTCCGATTCAGACGTCAGTGGCTGACGATACCGAGACTAGTGACGGTCAGTGCGTTGAGGTGGCATCATTGATGTTGACGCTGGCACTCCAGGATGTTCCATTCCTTTGCATAAGACTTTACATCGTTATCCATTATGCTGTTTTAAGCAACACTTTGCTGTTCTTTGCAGCTAAAAATGCTGTCATTATTGCACTTCAGTTTTACAGACTTTCGATCGTAGTATGCGACCTGTCAGAGGAGGACAAGGATGGTGACGGTATTGTGGATGAACCCCAAGAGCTCCGCGAAGGAAAATATGAATAACTACTGACTACAATAAACTAGGGACGACGTAGCCACCACAACATCAATATAGGAGCTGTCAGTCAGTTGACCAATAGGTGTCACTACAGCCCAATTCAATGCCTAGCGGACCATTCATACTTGATTGAGCACCAATCAGGAGAATTCTCTTTTTTATTGGTCCGCGAGAACTTTGCTGCCATCTTTTGGCAATAAGCGTGGCAGACTGTTCCTGTTCTGCTAAGGTGATCACTCAGGCAAAGATCCTCGATCGGCCAATACCAGCTCGATGGACCGACGCGATGAAATCAGCCAGTGTGAACGCGGAAAAAGTCCCCCTGGAAACAAAGTCCAGTCCTGGATATATAGCCAAATACTTGTGAAGGATAAAGCGCGATTCATAGGCACACGGATCCGATCCGTTTCCAATCCGTTTGTCCCTAGTTTTCCGGATGCGACAACGCAAGTATCAGTTTGATCGAATTTTTACGGACCTGAATCGGACAAAATCCGTATGCCAATGATCGACGCTCCAAGGCCAATTCGCTTTGCACGTGTCCGTTTCCTATGTGGGTGCGTGGTAGAAAAACTAATTTTGGTGTTGGTATCACACATTAACATAGGGAACGGACAAGCGCAAAGTGCAAAAAAGGAGGTATGAATCTAGCTTTATGCTGCTACATGTAGCTCGGACCATTACCAATGACAATGCATGGCATTTGTATTGAGAACATCCATTCCGAAAACATTCGCCTTTGGTAAACCTGCATTGTTTGATTTTTGCGCAGGTCGGATGGAAGACAAACGCCCGATCTAGTTGCAGATTTTTTCCAAGCGCCCATTTGGGCATTCCTAGTCAATGGTTATTTAGATCTTTGATACGAGACAGGCTGCAAAAAACTGTGTGAATTTCTGGTAAGCAGCACCCGCAACCGGCTAGTGCATGCATGCAGAACAGCAATGTGAATGCACAGTAAGTTATATGTGTGTTCGGCATAAAGGATGCTTATGTCGGCCATCTTCGCGCTTCTGACGCTACCCGCCCACAGGGTATGAATATTTGTTCGGCTGGTGAGTACACTCAATAATTCAGTGGTATTGGCCTCCGCTCCGAAGCTGTCACCCTCAACCACTGAAACACTTGGTGCCAAAGTCTGTTTCTGAACACTAGATGTCACTACCAGTTGTTGACGAACGCGCTCGATCAACCAGCCAATAAGCGATAAGCCAATAATAAAATGTCTCAGGTTTTCCCCTAGTTGCGTGAAATACTGGTCGCTGATTGGTTGATGACAGTTTGCGCCATCTAGCGTTCAGAAACATGATTAGGCCCCATCTGTGCCAGTGGTTGAGAGCGTATAACTGGTATAAAGCTCGAGGCCACTGGGGACGAGTGTAGCTGGTGAGCGGCCGATCGAGGATCCTTGCTTGATTGGTTACTGTGATGATATCATATCCACAGGGGTGGTTCAAGGCTTGGGGTTCAATGTTCCTTCTTAAAAAGTAGGCTACGGTTATTTTAATCTTAAAACCCAGCGAAAATGTTTTAAAAGAATGTTTTAAATGAATATTTATTGTCTGAAAAATTATGAAAATGAAACGAAGAAACACAAATGCTGAGCTATCATGATATATGTAATGTATTTTATACCATTTTGAAACAGATGGATTTCATTATAATAAATACTAAAGGTCTGTATATTAATGTACAAAGGGTATTTAATATTCAATTATTTATTAGGGCCGTTTAGACGTCGACAAGCCAAAAAACCACATTCGGATTCGATCCGATCGACCCACATTCTGGACCGGATGTGTTCCAGGTTTTTGGGGTGGCGTGTTCGGAACCAGCAAAATCGGTGGTCCACTTTAAAATCCTGATTCGACCACATTGGATACCGTTTACACGCAAGAGTTTTGAACCACATTCGGATTCGATCGGATCGCATGTGGATTTTTCCCTGTCGTCTAAACGGCCCTACTGTGTCATGCATTGTATGAAGAATCATGTGGTACCGTATGTGATATATTTATGGAAGCATGCATTTGTGCTAAATTGCTGTGTATTTTTTCCAGTGGACATGTTTGTAATAAATATCACGATATCTGTACCCGTCCAACGAAATATTCATAATTTGCGAGTGAGTCTGGCCCAGTACATGTTCATGCATGTAGTTCGGAAACCAGACTACGCAATATTTTAAAGGAGGACTATCAGACCCCAACGTCCAGACTGCAGTCCGTCTAATTCAGAACCCTCAAAAAAAGGGAGAATACAATTCAGAACCCTCAAAAAAAGGGAGAATACAATTCAATCAGTGGTGAAATTCAATACAAATCGAAATGGAGTACGGAAAATATATGCTTATACATTGTATAGGCTATACCAAGATCGCAGTTGTTAGGTCGCAGAGGCCTGGCTCTCGCTTTGCCCCCGGGATGGATCTAGCTCCTGCGATATTATCTATCGAAAGCGTCAGGGGTCAGGACTTCGATTCAAAGACATCAACAACCAGCTGTTTGGCCAGCAATGTCTACCATCACCCATAGGAGAAGCTGGACCCCAGCAATGCCAGAACTCTGTAATCTTACAACTGCGATGTTGGTATATCAACATTGACAACTTCATGTTCAGTGTTCGTCCACCAAATGCCCGCTGTACACGATCAAATTTTTCATCCAATTTTCTGAATATGCTCAATAAAGGCCTACATGTACATGCGGGTTTGTACATGTACTACATTCAAGCCCCAATAGGCCCAGAATCTGAATTCCCCCAAAAATTGGATGAAAAATTTGATCGTGTACAGCGCGAGGGGGATAACCAAGGTTTACCAAAAAGCCTGTGATGATGTACGAGCTGAGACAAATAGATGGCGACAGCACTGCTCAAGGAATATTGCCTTTTTCTCTTTGGTGCGTAGTCGGTGTAATGTCGGTTGTGGCTTGCAACATTTATGCTTTGACAATCGTCATAAAGGAATCAACCATAAAGGTTCAACTTACAAATTTAGCATTTTATGAATGTTGGCAGTATCCCTTTAAACCTCAACAGATTTGCATTCTGACTCTTCCATATGATAGGAGAGACCCTTCTGCACGTTTACTGCAAATTTTGTTGAATTCCGACTAGCTGATCTTATGATACAAGAGGACTGAATTAATGAGAACCCCACGAACGATGTGAGCGCAGGGTCATCTGTGTAGATTTGAATAGGCTTACGTACATTTGCACGTCGAACACTAATTGTGCTGGAAATATCTCTGTTATCCTCAGAAATGGAATTCAAAGCACGAAGTTGACAGGTTCATGTACCCCTTCACCACAAAAAAAGTTGAAGCTCCTGCCTATTACGTAAAGCCAAAATTCAGGCAGTGAGAGACATCTGGTGGCAACACATGAAGTGTATCCCTCAGTAAGTTCATCGTTCGCAGTTAAACCTTTATGGTTGATTCCTTTATGCAATCGTGCAACGTTGATATATTGGCATCATTTTGTCGATTTCAATGAGATGAGTATTTATAGCACATAGATCTCCTTGGAAGATATTTCCGAATAGCTGACGACAAAGCGCTCCTCACGGAAAAGATTATGGAATCATTTGAACGGTAATAATCAAGATGTCCCTGAGCGCCACGATTTTTGGATTTCAATCAGACTTCGGAAATAATGATTACTTGGCAAATCTTTGGAGGATATCTAGTTTATTGATGTTAGAGATTCAATCGTCATCATCAGAAACAGCGCCAGGTAGTTGATGTCTGTGGTTATTATGGTGCAGTATTTTAGGCTTTAATGGATAGTCGTTCATTTCCACAGCATGAGCACGGCGCACTTCAGGTCGGACGTAGTTTTCGTCGTCATCATCATCATCATAGTTCTGATCATCAGTATAAACGACTGCATTGCTCTTTTTATGTCCTTCGTCAACAAAACCGTCGCCATCAATGTCGTCATCAGCGCAACACGTTATGATTATCAACCGGTAGAACTGCATGGCGATGATGAGACCATTCTTTGCTGCGAAGAAGAGTAGCGTGTTGCTCAGAACTTCATAGTAGACGATGATGTAGAGCCGTATCGCAAGAAATGGCATGTCCTGGGCTAACATTGTCACGAGTAGAGACACAACCTCAATGCAATTAATTTGTCGGCCACTTTTTGTAATCATGGTTGTTCGTTTCGTTTTGACCACAGTCATTCGTGACCTTCGAGCCCGCGCTGAAGCCAGCACCAACGTGAATTGCATCAAACTGACCGTCCACACAACCAATATAAAGCGGAAGATCAGCCAATCTTGCATGACCTGCTCAAGCTCGTACAAGTCAAAGAGCTCAATTATGTCCGAAGCTAGGGCGATGTAAACAAGCAGGATCTGCGACAGACGTTCTCGGCTGATTTTTCCCTTCGGTAGGGTCCATCTGGCCAAGACCAATAGCAACATCAGGATCTGCTGGAGGGCTTGAATCCACGTGTCTGCGTCTAGGTAGATTGGAATTGAAAGCTGAAAGTAGTAGCGAGAACAATGGTGAATATGGACATAATCGTACTCACAACCGTATAGGGCCGAATGCACCAACGAAGATTACATGTATCTTGAACTCAGGTTGAGCCACAGCTTTTCAAATGTTCAGGTTTGCCAGGGCATGATGTGACACTGGATACGTTGTGGCTTAACCTGGGTTCGACATAATAGAGAGTTTGACATCCTCTACGTAGTATACGTTTTAACGTATAAAAAATTTACTTGAGACACCGGTATCGGATGGAGTATAAACAGGCGTGAAAGGAATGCAAGTCCCCCTGGAATCAAAGTCCGGTCTTATTGTGAGGATCCTCAGTGAGGGATTAGAATATATGGCTGGCGAGACAATGATCATTCGAATATAACCTTACAATAGCGGGATATTGTTTGGAGATCTGCATTCCTAGGACGCTGATTCCTGTTACACCTGTGTTATATCTGCCAGTGTTTCTGTGGGTAAGTGTCCCCCTCCCGTTGTTTGGGAAACGCTGGGAGATAGAGCGACATATTTCTCTGTGTCCCCCTATCAGAGCAAAGTGTGCCATAGGGTCTAACCAATTCTATGTAATTGAAAGGCCTGTGACTGGCAATCCAATGAGCTGATCATTTCCAAGCCTAGACGCCTGATGTAATCGATATATCAGACTTGATATTTTGTCCCTCATGCTTTCATCAGATGGCATAATACCGCTCTTTTAACACGTTCAGTAATGGAAATAACTTGTACCCAAAGGTTTTTGTTGCTTGGGAATCAAAGGGGCTAATCATATTTGATATCAGGTGTTGGGTTCATGGCGATATCGATAATCTCAAATTTCAAAAGTACATCATCCTGTGATGGAGTTTAAAGGCATGGAATCATGTTCTACACCCATGTTTATAGAACGTGGGAATCAAATGGTCTGATTCACGTTTAATCCTTGATTTGGGGCCATGGTGATCGATATTGCAAATTTGATAATAGAGAGTTTAAGACGTTACCCCCCAGGCCGCTAACGGTAACACTAACGTTACTGTTATTTTTTTTCATTGTAAATGTACGTCAACAATAGCGGTACCGTTAGTGCTATTACATGTAGATACATGTAGGTTGCACAGCTTCCCGACTCCGACCTCGGCTTCAACTACCAGAATGAATTGCAGTCCGCTGTAGACATCCTTGATAAAAACGATTTGATAGACGTTTGCAAATCGTAAAATGCCATAACTTTGTGGCAGAATAATTTTGACTCGTAAGCGGAAGTGCACGTAAATCGCAAATAAATTATTATAGTCGTGTTTCAAGTCGTAACGACTAGGATTACGGCTTCAATATTCATTATTTATCCCGCACTTCCGATTTATAAGGCCAATTTTTTCTGCCTTCAATTTATGATGTTTGACGAATTGAAAACTTCTATCAAATCGTTTTTATCAAGGATGTCCACAGCGGACTGCAATTCATTCTCGTCGTTGAAGTCGGAGTCGGGCGGCTGCGCAACCTCTCTATAAACGTTTTCGGAGCAATTTTCGAATGCCTCATCCCGCGATAGGTTGTGTCGTACGAACATAACGAGCAGCATGGTCAGACACAGACAACTTACATTCCTCATTCTGATCTAATGAACCTTGGGGAACCATATGACATTTAAAATGTCCTCTTGTTAGCTCACCGGGGTGAGCTATTACGATGGTGCAGCGTCCGTCGTCCGTCGTCGTCCGGCGTCGTCCGTCGTGTTCCGTTAGCAGGGCACGTTTCGTAACCGCCAGAGCTATTGATCTGAAACTTGGTACATATATACCCCTAGGCCAGATGACCCACGACACCAAGTTTCGGTCCGATTCGACTCTCAGTTTGGCCACCAGGTGGCGGAAACCGAAAACACAAAAAGTGCAATGACTAGACCCAAAGCGCTCCAATGTGCTATGTGGCCCTCTGCAGATGACCTTTATGTGCATGTGAAGTTCTGGCCCAATCGGACATCCAATATGGCCCCCAGGTGGCGTAAACCGAAAATCGTCAAAGTGCTGTAAAACGGGAACGACGTGACCCAAAGCGCACCTATGTGCTATGTGGCCCCCTGCAGATGACCTTTATGTGCATGTGAAGTCCCGGCCCGATCGAACGTCCAATATGGCCCCCAGGGGGCCCCCAAATCATCAAAGTCCTACTCGGGAATGACTTGACCCAGATTGTTCATCCCTCTGTCATTAGACTGTTATGTCCAACCCGGTGAGCACATGGTCCATGGACCATTTCATTAGCATTAGTATCCGGTTCTGACAAGTTACGTAAAGATTTATTGGAACGAAGATGTAGAATAATACATAATACAGTGTTGACCAGTGTTGACCTGTCGCAGCTGAGGCATATGGTTTATGTATTATTAGCCCTGGCAGGATTCGTGCATATACATAAAGAAACCAGGACAAAAAAATTCTGTTCTAATGTCAGGTTGACCTTGCGACGGTAGTACAGAACTAGATTAGTACCTGATCCTACCAACCTGCGCGCTGCAGTCGTGGCTTGTTTGGTAGGACCAGTATTGGCCGCCATTTTTGGAGGAATTCTGCCAGCGACGTCACTTGGAAACTTTATGTAAATTGTGTAAATTTATTCAATCCTCAATACGACTGACGTACCGGAATGCAGATAGAAGGTGACCTCCATTTGACCCAGGAAATCCACCAATCACGAAGGTGTTAAAATAGAAAGGTATCAACATAATAGTTTCTATACTTATCACCTGCTCCAGCGCCGGCCAATCAGATTCACGAACGCGATAGGCAGGACAGGTGTAAAGTTTTTCAGCGTTTCCGTGTGTCAGTGTTCCCCCTATTGTTCTGGAAATACTGGCAGATACATGTAGATCGACACGTTTCTCTGTGTGTCCTCCATTGTCGAGTCGCGGCTTATTCCGTCAGACAATAGCAGGGGAACACTCGCAGATGGAGAATGCTCAAAAACGTTACACCGGTCGTAACATTATGCAAAAATCCGATGTAAAATTGTTTGGACCGGCTACCAGCCTATAGAACAGGCGGCGACTGACACTTCCGGATCACTTCGCGTTTGAGCCATACCACGGAACAAGTAGGTCGCCGATATGGCATGTACATGGTGTGACATGACTGCAGTTGCATCTCACCTGCGACGACAGTCATCAGTCGCCGATCAAAAAGACCACGAATTGCCAGAGTTGAATACGTTCAACCTCTGTGCCACGACGGATCACGAATACATTTGCAGTCGACCTGATTCGAGTTACGATTCCTGCGCGCAGATGCCGCTTGTTCCATGATGAGCGCACGCATTTTCACTTTTGCGACCTGACCGTGATTCCTTTACCTGATGCGGACTGTTCAACTTCTGCGCTACGACGAGTCAGCGATTAGCATTTTCATACACTGCATGGGCGCTTGCATCTTGAAAAAGTCACACGATCACAAGTCACATGACTGCCAGAACTTGACGATACTATATTCGCAGATGACCTGAACACGATGATTTCTTCATCATCTGATGTACTGGAAAACTCTGCTTCTTCAAAATGACGAACTTAGGTTCGTTTTCCACACTCTTAAAAACTTCTTGTCCCCGCAACTTGTCTGCGAATATTGATGAGATGCTTTAGTCAGTCTGACGAATTACGTCATTCATGACACGATTTACTTGTCATGGCGAGTCGCACATCTCTGGGACGAGTTCAGTTTATCCAGTTGACAAGGTGTCTAGTTATGGCGATAAGTTGCAGGTGGCAGGACATTATTGCGCATGCGCTTCCCTCACATTTATCGCTCAATTTCTTGAACTCTAAGCATGCTGTCACCATCGTTGCCTCAATAGCCACGAGGGTTTAGGGGTTATGTCTAGTAGTTTATATATTTCATAGGTCGTAGGTTCGAATCCCGCCCTAGGCCCTGAAATTTGGGAGAGTTTTTCTTTCATATGTACCTGTTATTAGTACTTCTAACTACCGCATAACGGTCCCTTGGCGCATAATTTTTAATTTTTGTGTAGGCTGAATGACGAGATGTAGTTGTTTCAATGATAAGATGTCTCTTTTCCGAGGATGACAAGTTAAAAACTTGTCAATTGACAAGATAGACCCTGTCAATTTAAGCATATTCTGAGAACGAGCTCCAGCTTGTCAGTACGACGAGAAATTTTTTAGAGTGCATTTATCACCAAACTGAGTATCTAATTCGTCGAAATGACAAATATACTGTTCGTCATTTTGACGAACCCTTGTTGTATCTCACACAATCTCTAACAAGGTTCGTCATAAATGTCGAACCGTGTTTTGTCATTTCGACGAAATAGATACCGTACTCAGTTTGACGAAGCAGAGTTTTTCAGTGTGCCGTCTCTTCCGTCGTGGCGCAGGCAAATTCCTCCAAAATTACAGACTAGGTAGCGTTCATTCTTATCAATTGACTGCATTTATTGTGTTCATTTACATTTTAGGTCTGATTATAAATATGATAGCATTGAGCATTACAATGCTTTTTGTTTCGGAAAAATTGCCGAGGTCACGCGATGACAAAGACAGAACGTATCATGAGGGTCATCGAACTGTATTTCAAGAATAGAGATATGGATGTGAATACGAATCGTATGTGCCATTGTGTTAAATATTTCTCAATTAGACCAATGAGCCCTGGTACACCTATCTAAAATCCCCGTGCTTTTTGAGACACGGTTTTTTTCCGAACCAGAAAAACACGGCGTTGACAGGGCGAGCGGTTACACTTACTTAAAATGTGATTGGTAATAAGTTCCGTATAACCCGGAGATAGGGGCACTGCATGTAGGCAACTCTCCGTAATCAAGTGGCTACTGGAGGCGTGAAATAGCCCATACGCATGCGCATGACTCATCGATTTGCATCGCCTTCTGTCGGCCCGGGGGGGTACGGAACTACAGGTAGACATGGGGATTTTGCGGTTACACTACATAAAACACCCGTGTCTAAAATAGTCCCGGCGTAGCCGCTTCGAGCTCGCTGGGGCTAATATAAGCACGGGGATTTCAGACACGGGTCGACTCGGCTATTGATGCAGACAAGCTGACAGGCAGCTCGCGCATCCAAAAGTGGTATAGTGACTTCCGCCAATTATCGCTGAAGTCTGAGGCGCTTTGTTTCTTCTTGCCTCATGGGAATTATTTGACGTCTGTGGGATATTACTCGTCTTCGAATTAGTGCGGAGTCTTCACTCACAGCAAGCTTGGAGGAAACCGGTTTTATTCCTCCAAGCAGCATGAGCAGGAAGCGATAGAAAATTACGTTGATTAGAACGGCAATATTCAACTTTTCTGAAAGGGTAAAGCATGCTTAGCCTACTACATGTATCTGCAGTTAAGATACACGTAAGTAAAGTCGTCTCCGAATTTCGCAAATTTTCGACTCCAACCGGGGTCTTCCTCAGGCACTTTCTAGTAGAGATCCCAGAAGTGAATAGAAAAAGCTGATGGCCTCACTTCTGGTATCTCTACTAGAAAGTGACTGAGGAAGACTCCCGTTGGAGTCGAAAATTTGCAAAATTCGAAGACGATTTTACTTATCTTATCATTTTGGGTGTCGTTTTTTGTGCTCTATGTTGGATAATCGCTGGCGATTGATGCCTAATGCGAGGGTCCGTCGGGTTCGAATCCGGTAGGAAGCTATGTCTTTCACCTTAGAATTCCGTTACTATTTCATGTTCTTGAATTGAATTGAGATAAAATTACGTACCCCGTAAATGCTTGATAGTGTCTCTGCCTTCGTTTGTGATGTGGAGTTGCCCTGCGGCTTGATTTCATGATACCTGTCCCATCTGTCCAATTCAAGGAACCAAATTCCTGGCACGGTACACAGCAGAAAACAAAGATAGCTCGGGGCAAACCTGTCAAGTTGTTAAAAAACGAAGTCGTAATAAGAGAAAACGTGCATTAACTCAAATTTCCTTCGTTCGTTCATTAAAACGAACCACAATTGACAAATTGAGATTGGTTTCCGCTTGTTTTTCACCTCTGTCACCACTGGCAACCATATTCATGCACACGAGAGCCAACCTGAGACGATGACAGCGAAACTGATCGGTCATTTCAAGTGAACTGGTCTGGTGCACTTGACAGGGATTTCCTCCCCGTGATTATGTCAAATCACAACAAAAAGAACGTGCCTAGTGTTCCGTTCTTCCGGCCGCGATTTCCCAGAAAAAGTGCATTATTTTTGTGATAAGTCGGCTTTTTCTATGAATGCCAACTACACTTAGGGGCCGTCTCAAAATTATATTGATGCCAAAAAAGACGAAGTGACTTCATCTTTTCCCTGACCCCCTCCCCCCTTGACATTGGCTTCATCCCAAGTGGGAAGTTTATAGCTCTGACTCATACAGCCCATAGGCTCATGTAGCCAGAACCTTGTTCCTTTCTGAAGATTAATTGCATATAAAAAAGTCATTCTCTTGTAAAAAAAGAGTGATGCCAATTTTTTCAAAAAAGATGAAGTGGGCTTCCCCAAATCGAGAACCCCCTCCCCCCAGACGAAGTCACTTCGTCTTTTTTTGGCATCAAAACTATTTTGAAACGGCCCCTTAGCTACTCTATCTGTCGCTGATAATCCTTCCGTCATCCGGATACCGATTGCGTCGAAGTCATTCGAGAATATCAAGAGGCCATCAGCTTTTTCTATTAGCATCGACGATCGCATTAGCACTGACAACATGGTGTTGGGAACACTTATAGGATTATGATGCCTCGTGGCGTCGGTAGTTATAATAAGCTATTCCTAGCGTGAAACAGGGGCCCACAGCATCCCATAATTCACGGCTGTGAAATTTATGAATGGATGAACTGCAACAATGTGCGCAGTTCAAGACCGATACTACTCAACAAGCAGCTGCTTACCTATAGATATTAAACACTATAAATCGGAAAATCGTCTCCGAATATTTCGCAAATTTTCGACCCCAATCGTGGTCTTCCTCAGGCGCTATGTAGAAGAGATCCCAGAGGTGAAATCTCTTCTACATAGCGCCTGAGGAAGACCCCGATTGGGGTCAAAAATTTGCGAAATATTCGGAGGCGACTTTCCGATTTATTGTGTACTGTGTGTCGTTTTTGTGCTGTTTTTTTTATATCTATAGATATCAAACACAATCGATTATGAAGCACTCATTCTCCATTTCAATGTAACCCCATTGATCTATCACAAATATTACCTTTAATTTTTGGAGCAATATTATATAAAATAGCTTAGAAATATACATACATGTTTGCAGCTGTTGGTGACAATTCATGTACGATATGACACGCAGGACATGTCTCGCATCACATTTTGGTCATTTCTCGTTTTTTCCCATAATAACCTCATCATAAATTGTTTGTTTGATGGCAAATAGTATTTATCCGTAACTACAAATTACTGGCGGCCGATCTATGACTTTAATGGTTATACACTTGTCTGACCGGATTTTATTTTGAGCAGGCCTTGAGTGGAAGCAACACAATACATGGATTACTATCCCCTGTTTGTTTTGTCCCAGCTCGACAATCGCAGGGACTCATTATATCGTTAACCCAAAACGATCTGAAATACATCAGCAACAATGTGCCTGATCGTACATATTGTAAAACATACCATATCAACATTACACAAATCAAAGTTGGATTGTGTATCATTCTGGCTTGTTTCCAGAAATGGTCTGAGTCTGAAATTCCTATTGTGTGTATGTCATTAATGTCCCCATCTGAAATTTCGCCAACGTCACGGGTTTGGATTACATTGAATTTTCGCAAAACCCCGGAAACGCCTACGCGAACGTCTGTCCTTTTGTTCGGTGCTCTCTTCGTGGCATCAAAGAATAATGGGATTGGCGTAAGCGTTGGCGTTTTGGAGGCTTTCCGAATAGCGAGTTTTCGCAAAGCCCCCGAAATGCCAATGCGAACGTCTATCCTTTTGCTCGGTGCTTTCTTCGTGGCATCGAACAATGGCGTTCACGTTGGCGTTTCGGGGGCTTTGCGAAAACTCCCTAAAACTCTCTACTTTAGCTCCAACCTCGCGGTTTTTGGTGTCGCAAACAAGACCCTCCGCCTCGGTTTAATTCCTTACGGTATACCTCTGCGGTAGGGGTGTTAAGTCAACAGACCCAACTC
>NMRB01002900.1:33929-44900 GCA_002633025.1 Notospermus geniculatus
CCCCCCCCCCCCCCCCCGCTACGCCCCTGCGCTGGTAAAATGGGGGAAAAGCAATTTACATCTGTTTATGAACACTGCTTTCAAAACACTGATGTAAGCAGCACTGTAAGAAAGATATGAGATAGTTGGACAGTGAACATAAAAATAGATGTATAGTAGACTTGTAGCGGTATCACGTTTGGTCCATTTTGTCTTGGTTCTTTAGGTTTTAAATCTGGAACAGCAATGTATACATAACATAAGCACTTATTTTGCACCCAACAAAAACCAAGAAGAAAAAAATTGCGTATTTGACCCGGCATAGCCTAAAGAATAATTCACCCTAACTTCAACATGGGCAAAGTGCCAAGCATGAAAATCAACCCTGACTTCAACATGGGCAAAGTGCCAAGCTTGAAAATCAGTGGTAAATAATCCATAATAATGTTAGGGTAACTTGGTTTACTTTCCATGAGCCTATAGCAAATCCATGGTCAACTGGTAAATACTGTGGTTTGTGGTTTATGTGTTGACTTTATGGTGTCTGTTGCACAGGCCTGGCACTTTGCCCATGTTCAAGTTAGGCCTAGCTGAATTATACTTTACTGTATAATGACAACAGTGGATGGGCATATTGGGTGTTGGTTGCTTAGTGGTTGAGGTTGAAGTTTCCAAGTTCCCAGGTGTCAAAATCTGACCCTTCAACATATGGATTAGTTGCAGATTCAGGTGTGAATGGCTGACGGCTATCATTCGAATGTCAGTCTGATGATATGTCACTGTAAGACTGGCTAAAACCAGGCACAGATCCGGGGGGGGGGGGGTTAGGGGGTCATGACCCCCCTTCTCTCCACTACCAATTTTTTTTTTCTTAATAATTTGCAGCTATAAGCCAAAAAAACGCAAAAATAAAGCTTCTGTTTTGATACTGAGATGCCAGGAAATCGGGTCCGTGGCCTTCTAGATTTCAAAATGTTCTTGGGAGGTCGCCCCAGACCCCCGTCGGCGCGGGCATCTTCGGCGCCCGCCCGCAACAACCGCCTTCGGCAGTCCTGCCCCCCCCCACTCTGCCAAAAATCCTGGATCCGCGCCTGTAAAACTGTTGATGAGCTGTGGCTTGACTGGGGAGGACAACGTTGACAGCTGGCATAGATAGGTGTGTGACGCATGTCAAGGAGTGGCTTTGGGGCCCATTCGGTGAGCTTTTCCATGATGTACGCCGTCGTTGCCCAGGCATTTTGCCGTGGCGCTTACGACAAGTCTGAGATTTTGCTGGTGGAGATGGTGATTGGTGGAACTCGGTCTTTTTTAATCCGAATCATGTGATGGGTTCCGCGTGTAGATTCCAGATTATTGTGAAGTTATTTTAAAATGCTGGGGAACTATATGTAATATGTAAATTCATTCCTGAAAATGCTTAAATGATGTTGGGAACACATTACAGTTCATGCCACTTCCCAGTGGCGCGAGGTTTATCAACGATAGCTCCGCAACAGCTGGGTCAAATTTGACGAAACATACATCAATCGACTTGTCTTTCTTGCCGGTATCTTTCTGCTATCTTCATTTTTCGCACGAGGCCGACAAAACAGATCCCTTTCTCAAAACCCATTTCATTTCGCCATGGTGTTCAGTGCAGTTTACACATGCGCGATGCATTGCGTCATTTCAAAATGGCCACCATTTCGGCCGTCAACACAAACTGATTTGTGAAGGAACATTTTTCTGTCACGTTTTGTGGGAAAATGACAGTGATGATGGCTGTAGTGCCAAAAAAAGACAAATCGATTGATGTATGGTATGTCAAATTCGGCCCAGCCGTTGCGGAGCTATCGTTGATAAACCTCGCGCCACTCGGAACTGGAATGGAGAGTAGGTCTATACGCCGTAGGATCAAGAATGAGCAAGTTCACTTATTTCAGTTTTCTCCTTGTACCGGTAGTTGTATGGTGAATTGCCCATTGAGAGCCAACTCATATGAGAAAACTCCCAGCTAAAGTATGATTCACCCTTACTTCAACATGGGCAAAGTGCCAAGCTTGGAAATGTGCACAGGTCAGTGGTAAATAATCCATGTCGCAGTTGCCTAATGATGTTAGGGTAACTATAGGAAATCCAAGGTTGTGCCCAGTTAACTGGTAAATACTGTGGTTTGTGGTTTAATCATGTTCACTTTATGGTGTCTGTTGCACAGGCTTGGCACTTTGCCCATGTTGAAGTTAGGGTGAATCATACTATAAAGAGTCATCTAGGCCTAAATCTCTCTAGACCAACTGGGTCCAGTGGTTTGAAACTGATACTGGCTTTATCTTGGCGTTGTCTCCTTGGGCCGTATTCAGAAAGGGTGTTTAAGACTTAGACACGTGTAACTTCACTAAATGCAGACACTTCCGCCATGCGTTTGACGAAGTTACACGTGTCTAAGTCTTAAACACCCTTTAAACACCCTTTGTGAATTCGGCCCCTTCAGTTTATCCCTTTCAATTTGGCACCAAGATACTCCTAGCATTGTTACGAACCATACAGCTCTCAGTACAAAGTAGGCGAATGAACAAGACAGGGCCTTTAAACCAATCCTCACGGCTGTTTGCCCCAAGTCAGTCTAAACACATATCTATTTGAAGTAAAGTGTTCACACTACCTGCATTCGGCGACTCAGCTTGCAGTCTTCACGGACAACGGACAGTCCTGCCCTTTTATCATTCGTACGAGCAACGATAATAGTGAGGTTTAGCACCTTTCCTACTCCGGCTTCAACTACCAGAATGAATTGCAGTCCGCTGTAGACATCCTTGATAAAAACGATTTGATAGACGTTAGCAAATTGTAAAATGCCATAACTTTGTGGCAGAATAATTTTGACTCATAATCGGAAGTGCACATAAATCGCAAATATTATAGTCCTGTTTCAAGTCGTAATGACTAGGATTACGACTTCAATATTCATTATTTATCCGCACTTCTGATTTATAAGGCCAAATATTTCTGCCTTCAGTTTATGGTGTTTGACGAATTGAAAACTTCTATCAAATTGTTTTTATCAAGGATGTCCATACCGGACTGCAATTTATTCTCGTAGTTGAAGTCGGAGTCGGAAAGGTGCTTAACCTCACTAATAGCCCAGGAAGACTGCAGTGAACGGCGTAATGTGTTCTGTGTGACCACAACTGAATCCATTTTGAATTCTCCAAACCCTCTCGCTGTTCTCAACAAAACAGCATCCCTCCCAACTCATTCTTGTGATTCTTCTTTTGACGCTAAAATATATTTATTTACATATAATAAGAACTTGTTTGTTTTGTCGATTTTTTTCTTGTCATCCTGTAAACAGGATCTAAGTCAAGAACCTCTGGTGGGGTGTGAATTCGTTGCTTGAAGTGGGTGGTGAATGTGCCTGCTTTTGCTCAGGTAGAAACACAGCAATCTTGTACCCCAAGATTCGTTACGCTTGGGCCAAGGTGTAGTGGAGCGACCTACAACCTCGGCCCAAGCGTAACGAATCTGGGTACGAGATTGGAAATACAGCAATCTTGTACCCAGAGATTCATTATGCTCAGACCAAGGTGTAGTGGAGCGACCTACAACCTCGGCCCAAGCGTAACGTATCTCTGGGTACGAGATTGGAAATACAGTACCACACAACAGCCAAAATTTAGTCGACAACGACTGGCCTTAAATATCAACATCATACGTTTTAAAACAAACCATTTTGTACATACCGGTAACAGAATGTTGTAAAATATAAACATTGTATCAGTGATGTAAATAGGAAAATGAAGCTGATATATATCTAGATATGTTGTGTATGGTCTTATTTATAAGAAGGGCTTCGGTGTTGAGAGGGTGGCCTTCCGCTGAGTTCTCTCTTTGTCCGAGAGGTATGGCCTGGACCAAAAATTCGGAAGCGAACGATGAATATTGATAGGACCCTTTACAGTAATTTTATGCCCTTGCCACTTGGATGTTCGTTTGTGAGCTGCTCCAGCAAAAGCAGACGTTTCTCGTAAGTGATGATCATTGGTCAACAGTACCCAACTATTGCACTGCTGTCCACTACTATAGTCAATCTCCAGAATTCACGAATTTTCGACTCCAAGCGGGGTCTTTTTCAAGTGGAACTTTACAATCTGAAACTCTAGAAAAGACTGAGCTGAAACCCGAATGTAGAACTACATAACCTGTGTAGACAGGACAAACAAGCAATTAAGGAAAGAATAGCGACCAAGCCCCACGGGTGGCCGCTGGACAATTAAGGAGAAACTAATTCAGCTGAAAGACAAGGGTTGAATAACTGCGGGGTTGCTCAGCCTGACCACAAGCAGAGTGTAAGCAACTGGCGCAGGGCTTCATTTGGCTGAAAGAAAGTTTATAAATTAATAAATACATAACAAGCACAAAGCTCATCTGCCCCCAGAGTCCAGCAGACGGTGTCTTCTGTCAAAGTTTTCTCACATCCTATGGTACTGATTGAAACATATTTGAAGAAAGGTTGTTCCTATTAACCATCTGAAGAAAGTTTCTTCAAATTTTTTCCAATTTATTTCCAAGAATTTTAGAAAACTTCAACAGAAGATACCGTCTGCTCAAACCTGGAAGCAGACGAGTTAAAACCTGCGTCAACGTACATTTCAGCTGTTGTGCTGGAAGGTCGTTAACCCTCTCATGTTGCGACAAGCGTCTGCTTTTGCTGGAGCGGGTCAGATTTTCCCTGAAAGCGATTGGTCTTGGGCTTGAGGTGACTAGCTGAATGCTACCTTTGAGTCTCTTTACGTCTTTGCAAGGAAACTTTTAAATATGAAAGCAAGGTGGAAAATAAAGTGTATTGAATTGAAGAGAATTTGTTGTCATTCCCACCTGTAGTGTGGCACGCTGCCTTATTCGCAAGTTAAATCTTCGACAGTTTGTAGGTTGGTGTTGTTCATGTCTGTAGACCTCCTCAGACCTGTTGTTCGACTTAGTGCAACAGCTCTCTACCCTGGACAGGTTAACTGTTGTTATTCCGTGGGTTCACCCCAACAGCTGTGGCCCACTACCACTTGTTGCTTCGATAATTGGCAGAAGAGCTGTGCTGGACGAAGTACGAGTCCTAATAGCCTAGTGTTATCACGTCCGCTTAGAAAGCGGCAGGGCCTGAGTTCAAACCCCATGAAGTGAGGAACATGAGTAGCTTGAGATTTGTATTTATTTGATTTTTCCATCAGGACCAAAGCCATAGCATTATTGGCCCTGGTAAGTACGGAAGAGGCCATCTCAAGCTACTCATGTTCCTCACTTGGATGGGGGCTTTTACTTGCCCTTGCAAAGAAACAAGGTACAAGGTACCACAGCTTACTGTCTCATGCCACGGACGTGAAGAACTGGGAATGGTATCCCATATGGCCCGGGCTGGATTCGAACCCGGGACCTGCCACCTTCTGTTAAACCACTACCGGTACTAGGCTATCGGGGTCTTCAGGAGCTTGAGATGGCCTCTCCCATACTTACCGGTACTCTACTTGTTCAACAGATTGAAATTCATTCCCTCCAATGACATGCGCGCTGTTCCTCCCCTCGGACAGTTTACCACACAGCTCTAACCTCACAAACAACAAAATAGAACACACCGTTAATCTTATGTGACGTTTTATTCACTTCGACATGGACACCAAATGAGAAGCCAAGATGAATGTAGAATATTATTATGAAATGTACAGTTATGCCAATAAAGCAGCATTGCTCATTGAGATGGAGGTCTTGAGACCATCAGCAGTCTGTTTAAACTATCTCATTTTGACTGCCAACATAGAGGGAGCCACCTAGTGGCAACAAAATGAACTACGAAAATCATTTACAAGTGTACATAGTACATCGGATCCATTCACCAACGTAATTTGCCCCTGGGGTTGGAGAGTGGCGCCACCTGTCGAGAAAAAGTGGCAATACCGGGCTCCTTTAAAGGGCTATAATATTGCCACTTTTTGTCGACAGCCGGCGCCAGGTCTACATGGCGCGAGGTTGATAAGTGGTAGTTTAACAACATTGTCAATAGAGGTCTCCCTTAACGTGGGTATGTTTAGCGCAGGACGGAAGCAATACTGTGGCCCTTTAAAAGTATGATGGGCACCTGGAGACCATTCAGCAGTGGTTTTTCTTTGACAATATTTGCACCAATAATCACCAAAGACAGTACCAGTATTGAACTGAAGGCACTTTCACTGGAAATAATATATAATTGGCACAAGAGGAACAAAAGTGGAATTCTATGTGGATATTTTTGCAAGCCATGACAAATTTCCAAGATATATCTAGTCTCGAAGGTGATTGAAATACCCTGCCTGATGATAGCTATGAAAACTTCCATACTGAATACAAAGCTTATTAAAGGCCTCATATATTATTGATAATATTCAAACATAATCCTTGACTTTTGTGATCTATAGGCCTAAATGAAAATGTAACGAAAGATTTTTCAAACAAAAGCTCACAAACTGAAGCGAACACTGTTTACACACAAAATCAACCCTGGGGCCAGGGTGGTATAACTCCTGGAGACAAGGATGCACTAAAAACACACGAAAACTACAGAATATTATTATGAGTAAACTAAGTTTGAAGTACAGAAAATAATACAAAAATGTACAGAATTATGTGCAGAGAACTTGACGTCAGACAGACTTTTAAAAGAATGAAACAACATGAATCAACCGAAAACACGTGAACATCACATTGTATATTTTGACACAAGCAACGCAGAGCGTGGCATATGCCCCTGACTGGTATGTTGCTTGTGGGCATAGCCCAGATGGTACACTTGGGGGAAGCGGTCAGTGTGCTGGTCATCGAAAGGAACCTTCCCCTCATAGAGACAACCCCTCATAAAAAATTTGAGGTTCATCGCTAAAAGTGTTCTCAAGTTAACCTTCCCTCCATAGAGACAAACCCTCACAAAAAAATTCAGGTTGATTGCTCAAAGCGTTTTCAAGTTAATCGACGGAAACTGATTTCAAGATGGCCACCATAGCTGCCATCTTTGATGGGCAGTGGAGCTGGTCATCGAAAATAACCTTCCCCTCATAGAGACAAACCCTCACAAAAAAATTCATGTTGATCGGTCAAAGCATTCTCAAGCTAATTGATGGAAACCAAATGTTAACGGACACCAACACTGCCGCAAACGCCACGACATAAAGCCCCCGACCTTTGGAAGTCGGGGGCATAAAAAGGTTAGGCCTAGCTACAATACATACTACATGCTACAGGTGTACTGCACACACCAGTAGGCCTACTTCAAATCAAATTTTATAAAGATGAATTCAGTCTGAACATCGAAGGTTTACCGTATTTAGAAACTGAGATTCCAAAACAACATCATTCATATTATTAATTATCACGTGTGATAGAACTCTTGGGTAGACGATTCTCAAATTCGCAGATCTGCGGATTTCCGCCGAAATCTCAACCAGAACCTCGATCTGAAACCGGGTGACGTGACGCAATCCATGATTTAGCTACGGTCGAGTCTGACGCAATGTCTGCGAAGTCACTGTCATGGGGTTGTCTGCGTCACGTCATTCAGTTTCAGACTGAGGTTATGGTTGAGATCTCAGCAGAAGTTAACGTCAATTTGAGAATGGTCTACAATCTCCAGATGGACGGAATATCTGGGAATAAAAACGTAAAAATTCTGAATAGGTGTGCAGAATTAAATGCATTCGTCATATCACAGTTCAACTTTAAATTACTTTGGTGTCAGCCATCGAAATCTTTACCCTTTCTAATGGTTTCCTGACCTGGGAAAAGTTACTCATCTTCACCGTTTTCTTAAAATAATCTACATTTTATCAGCAGTAATTATGCAAATATATGATAAACAAAACAACTAGGTAAGTTAGAATAAATATTCTATCAGCAGATCAAACACATGAGATTTAAAACCTGTAAAATCTGGACGGAAAGTTGATTACTGGTAAATGTAATGACATGATTTTAGTGAAAGAATAAAAATTGGTTATTAGAAAAGAGATCTGTTATATCAGGCTAACACGGCCCGACTTTGTCCATCAGGCGTGTTGCCTTGCGCAATTAATCTCTCAATCGTACACAACAAATAATAGGCCTCTTTACACGGTGCGGGTGCGTTCCGGATCGAGGAGGGTTCGGTTATTTTTCCCCGTGTAAAAGCAAAACAATTGACCTCCACCTTCCCTGGGCCAGTTCAGTTCCCCGCGCGAGTCTCGGGAAGGTGGAGGTAGGTGCAGGCCAGTTATTCTCTCGTGTAAAAGCGAACCGACCTCCACCAGCCTCGGGCAGGATTGAACACGCTACCTGAGTGACGTCACTCGCGTATTTGCTGTTTAGTTTCCTGGGAAGAAATTACGCGCGCGATTTCTCGAGCACTGCTCATGCTGTTAGAAGCATAGTTTGAGTGATATTTCCGGGACACTTTGTACTTCCGATAATTGTAAATACATGTAATGTCAAAATGTTGATACATGCCATCTAATGGCACGCATTCGAAAAACCGACCTCGAACTGGATCGAGGCCGGTTACTGAACCCACACCATGTAAAAGTGATCAATCCATCCTGAACCGAACCCGCCCGAGGAGAGTGGAGGTAGGTTTCCTCGAACCTGCACTGTGTTAAAAGGCCTAATGAGACAATGGAAAAGATATCACAGACAACAACAATCAGATGCCAAATGTTTCAAAATGTTTCAAAATATGAAATATCATTAAATACAGCAGCATTTGCGAATGTGACCCGTTGATTTAGTCAGATCTATTTCAATGCAGCCATTAAGCCTCGTTTATGTCGCCCTTACGTACAGTCAGAACTAGTTGGCAACTGATAATCGGCGCGTAGTTGGAACTAATTAGTCACAACTACAAGGTGACATAAGCTCTCGGGCGTCAGCGAGTAACTGGTTGCCAACTAGTTGCAAACTAAAAATATCCAGATCCTGAAAGTCGCACAAGTTCAACTTACTTAAAATCAAAAGAAATCTGTGTCGACATAAGCACTCAAAAGACGGCGATATACTAGTTCCAGGTAGTTGCGACCGATCGGTATTTTTCTAGTCGGTGGCGACATAAGTTTACAGTTGCAACTAGTTGACGCTATTTCTATCACAGCGTAGAGCGACATAACCGAGGCTTTAGAGAGGTTCTGCTATCCCAGTTCCAAGATCAAAATCGGTATAGCGCTGACATCGTTGCCCGTTCTCGATCTCGACGACCTGATCCATACGTTTCTGATTCTGCTATCCCGAACCCCTACATCACGACGACTTCGTGCATTGCAAGTTGCCTCCACTCAATCGAACAGCGAAACTCACACCCGAAAATTCTCATCAATATACAGGCAGATTGCCACAGAATATTTACCGTTTATGATTTGTACATGATCTACATATACTGAATCCAATGTAATGTCTGGCAACACGATTCTCAAGTTTGAAGAGGTTAAAGAAGTGAAATTGAAGTAAACCTCATGTTGTTTGACGCTTACGAGATACAGCTGATTATCTCGTAACCCAACAACAGGATTGACAAAGTTTCCGCAATCAACGATGACGTCACGTCGTTTTTTGATGACGCGACGCTACTCTATCCCTATCTCAGATCCGGGAGAGCAGAATCTCTCTATTGTATAGAGGAGGCTGGTTACATCAGGGAGTGATGCTGGACAGAATACTTGACTCCCACCGGTTGCAGACGATATATCTCGATTCAGACAATACTATTGAAATCACAGCAGCGTATACCAATTCCTGTGTTATTAATAAAGTTTTAATTACATGAAAACATCACATGTAGATACTGTGAAAAACACACAACAATTACTTGCCAATAATGCAACACTTGAAGTTAATGCTGGTTTTGAGATTCATAAATTGTACATATCACAAAATATTGATGTATAAAAATACACACACAGATGGTAGAGAAGGATAAAATGGACCTAGAAAAAACAACCAAGATCATTTTTTCTAATTTTTTTTAGATATATGTGAACATGAACAACATTTAAAATACTCGCTCGTTTGAGCATCGCGAAGTTGAAATTGATAGCATATAATTTTGTGAAAACCACACGTTCTGTATGAAAGGTAATACAGAAAAGACAAACTTGAATTGTGTCCCTCTAAAAGGCCTCTCCCATCACCCAACGATGGTTGGCACGGCGACGACGCAGGCGAAGGACGCTAGCGTCCACGTCGAATCCTCCTTTCTTATCGTGGATGTTCTCCTGTAAGCGGGCCCGGGAGAGTTTCAGCAAGCCGATGTTACGGCTGGTTGCCACGAGCGACTCGTGAAGGCCATCACCACCCTGTAAACAGACAAAGAGACAGTGAATCAGCTGCCATGAACCTGCAGAACATTTAACTTACGTCATCCCTTGAAAAAAATCAAAGGTTTTTGGACCAACTTCAGTAAATGCCAGCGATCTAATGTTCACAAGGCTCTGACAAACCGAGAAATGACCATGGTGGTACAGAGGTACGAGTTCCCTGACAAGTCGACAGGTGCGCCATGGTGGTTTGGATGCTCCATACCAAGTCTCTAACAAGCTGACAATAGGTTACAAATTTGAACCTGACTCCTGGGCTGAGACCCTTGCCCGGTCTCCCCCACTCCAGCCCACCCAGGTACCACCAACGTACCACCCGATCACACCTCCAGCTCTGGTGTGAGACCTTTGGTAAGTCTCCCCTGCTCCAGCTCACCCAGGTACCACAACCGTTCCACCTGATCACACCTCCAGCTCACCGAGGTACCACCACCATATCACCCCATCACACCTCCAGCTCAACCGGGCACCACCCCACCACACCTCCAGCTCAGCCAGGTACCAGAACCACCCCACCCCATCACACCTCCAGCTCATCCAGGCACCACAACCATACCACCCCATCACACCTCCATCTCACCCAGGTACCACAACTGTACCACCCCACCACATCACACCTCCAGCTCACCTGGTCACCACCCCACCACACCTCCAGCTCACC
>NMRB01002900.1:44911-56269 GCA_002633025.1 Notospermus geniculatus
CTTGTTAGGATTGTTTTCAGGTCAAAAACATTGATCAAAAGAAATCAATGTTTGGATATTTTCGTCAATATTTTTATGTTAGGAATAAGGGAGGGGGGGGGGTCAAACCCAATCCTTACATTGTTAGGATTGTGACGCACATTGATTTTTATGGACGATCCCTTAATGTAGTGTAAAATTTATGCTCTATCTTAATACATTATAGAGCTCTGCCTGCAGTTTTTCAATGTGTGCTGAAAACTAGGGCTTGATTCTTTCTTGGAGGAATTATACTGTCAGTATAATTCCTCCAAGATTCTTTGAAGTACGTGTAGGTACTTATAAAGCAAGCATTTTGAGGACCTTCATGAGGGTATGAGACCTCTACCAGTATTCTCCTAACACTTTGAATACACCCTAAAATTCAACACCAAGGGGCTTTAACAAACCATCAACAGTCTGTGCACAGTGGCAGATCAACCGACTGATTAAAGTGAATCGAAAGCGAAAAATTTGATTTAGAAATAGAATTTGAAAGGGGACGAATTTTGAGCAAAGGGGACGAATTTTGAGCAAAAAATGTACCGGTAAACAAACTTCTCCAGAATGTCAACAAAGAAATTTTCGTGCATTTTGATTGGCTGAATTTTGTGTTTACAAACACCAGCCAAATGTAAACAAAATCCGCTATCGATTCGCTTTAAGGGACGTTGGTGGTGCAGAAGTTCAGTACCTTCAAGGTAATCGTCTCTGATAGTTTCTGGAGGAGTCCATCGTTAACTGAAGCATGAGCGGCTTTCTGTAGATGGTCCGTCTTCTGAATGGCTTCATTCGCTTCCCGCCTCAACATCGCCGACCTTGACCTCGCGTCTGCCGCTTCCTGCAACGCTTGCTCCGCTTCTGGTGTGAACGCACCGAGGGGATCTGCTGGGGGGAGGTTGTCCTTGCTGATCGGGTAACTCGGGCGAGCGCTGTACGAACCCGCCAGACGGGAGCCGGGCCGCGGGGTGCGGTACATATTGGGTGCACTCTGAGGGACGGAGGACATGTTGTGACAGATGAGGTCGAGAACGCGTGAACGTTCGCGGAGACATGTGGCCAACCTCTTTCTAGCGGCGTCTAACACCTGGAGAGAAAGGGGATTAAAAGTTAGTACAACACCAGGTCATTGTCACAACAAATATCATCTTCACCAGGTTGACTAAGAATTACCAAATTCACCACCAGTAAACCTCAAAATTCTCCCAAACTGGGCAAATTTCAGTTAGTCTTCCAAAAGATAGCCATCCTGGAACCCCAAGTCAAGTGGCTATGTCATAAGACGGCACCACAAAAGCCTAGCGTACATCACACTTGCGACTGGAGACAATCAGTCGCCACTAAGCTACTGCCGACTGGGAGGATCTAGCTGGTACTAGAGGCGACTGATCAGTCACCAGAAACGGTTGACTGATGTACGCACCCTTGCGACTCACTGGAACTGAGATTTTGCCAGTCACGGCGAGTTGCACATGTTCAACTTTCTAGCAACTACATGTAGTTGTACCCAGTTTCATTCAGTTGCTGCGATGTACGCCGGCTTGCGACTGATCAGTGTCAGTTTTCTAAACGAAACCTAGTCTCGTCGAGTCTCAACGCCCCAGATGTTACCTGAGTTGCTGCCAGTCGTAAGCGCGATGTGCACAGTCAGGACATGACGACTGATTGGATCCTCCTAATTTTACTGAGTTGCCGAATTTGTGATGTTGCGAATTTGCGATCACCAGCCACTGATCAGATCAGTTGCTTCCAGTCGCAAGTCCGATGTACGCCTGGCTTAAGGTTTGTGCGAGCGAAGTCGGAGGGTGAGCAATGTCACAACCCTTTGTCAAGATGCAAGACAGCAGTCTCACAACAAATCATAAACAGGCCAAGGACATGATGGGAAGGAAGAGAGAGATGAAGAAATGGGTTCCCACCACACAATCACAACTTTTCTATACTTGACTAGACTGAAAAAGCTTTATTTTAAAGGCAAAGAAAAGTTGCATATCTGCTACATGCTCTTAACTAAATGCATCCTCAGAGAATACTACAAAAAGCAACAAATACGCACTGGTGTTTGAGAGGAAACTTTTCCATTCTGAAAATAATGGACATTAGTATACAACGCCGACAACGCTCATAAGGTTGACTGTCTCTCTCAATAGCCATAAACTTCATTGATCTTTTGAAGATCATTGTTCATATTTCGATTTCCACCAGCTGCATGGTCAGGTGAACCACACACACTGCACAGACTCGCTGCTCTCACAGAAGCTGTGAGTAATGCCAAGGTTATGGTGACACAAAGTCGAAACATAAAATTAAACAGCTGAGGAACGTGTTGCACTGACCACTTGCCTATTAGATAAATGCGAGTTGATTCAATCGGTCCAATTCCATTAACAATCATGGCACACCGCCAGGTCTGAACATCATTCATACTCAATATCTTTGCTTCCCACCATGCTTGAAAATTTGCCGCCATGCTTGAAAATTTGCCACAATGCTTCAAAATTTGCCGCAATGCTTGAAAATGTGCCACCATGCTTGCAAATTTGCCACCATGCTTGAAATTCGCCGCCATGCTTGAAAATTCCACTGCCAAGTCTCACAGACATCATAGAAGCCTGGCAGGAAATTACATCTCAGGGCTTCTAGAATCCAATTTTTTCTGCAGATTTTTCGGTAACTTTTTCCACTGCCACCCCCCGCTGAGGCTCGCCCCTTCGAGCTCGCATAAACTTTGTCTGGCTCCAGCGGCCGTCAGGCTTGACTCACATAAGTTGGAAGGCCCTGGTCGTCGTGGTAAAAATGTTGAGAGTGTCTACCACCGAGAGTGTTGAGTCGAGAGTGTTGAGTCATTATCGTACCAGCAGTTATCTTAGTTTTTATGCCAATTGAACCGTTTGTTATATTTGTATACCACTTTATTCTGGTTCACAGACATATGCCCACAGCACACCACAGACAAAAAACAGTGCACATGATCTCGCTAGGCCTACTTGGTAACCTATGTCAAACAAACTCACCGGCCCAGAAAATGCCTGGATAGTGGATTATCCTCACATAATCACTCAGGAATAAAAGAGTATTTATATTTGGTCATACACCGTGGCGTGTCGACAGATTTGAATGATCTTTGAATATCATAATGTGTTGTAATATAGGCCCACTTTGATGAATAGATAACGTGTGGTTTGATAGAGTGGACTTGGGTATTAATCACATACATAAACAGTCCGTGATCCCTAATGGAACAAAAAGTAGATTCAGGTATGCATGGATTGCATGCATGCATTTCAAAGAGAGATTCCAAAAAATTCTGTACAGGGGATATTTATGGAGTTCCAAATAAAACCATGTGGTTCTGAGAGTGAGACAGCGTAAAAAATTAATTCCAAATACATGTAGTCCAAGACAGAAGTAAAGCAATGTACTGGCTTTGCCGGCTACAGTTTTTGACTGGTGCAAAGGAATCGCAGCGTCACAAGCCTTGGTGTGTGGAAACCATCGCACATGTAGCCATGCGACACCAATTTCATGCCTACCACAGGAATCGCTTTGATATTTGTGACCCGTGACAGCAAAATGAGTCAGAATGCGCACAGAAGAAGACCCAAGGTGAATCAACGAGCTGTTGATTTCAGCACTGTCTGCCCATGGTGAAATTTGACTTTGTCCATTTCTGCAATGAGCGCAATTGTTCTCTGGTGTCATTTTGGGTCTTCTTTCCAGCGCATTTCAACTCATTTTGCTGTCATGGGTAACATTTGCCGGCATCTGAAAACAAATCGCAAGCAGTGTGCAGAGCTCACCAGGTGCCTCTCCTTGTTGCAGTCGACCAATGAAACACGATACTGGTGTCAGGACATGCTGGCCCAGTACTCAGGGAACTGGCACACCCATGGAGAGAAATTATTTTTGACAGCAATCAGTAAACTCACCTGTAACTGCTGCTGGACTAGTTTCAACTGAGCTTCTAAGATCTTTTTTAGGTTCAGTAGATGCTGACGTTCGGCATTCAAGAGATCTTCAGCGCCGTCTTGATCCTGCAAAAAACATGATCTAGTGTCAGCAACGCTGTAAAGCCTGGCGCAGATCGACCTTGCGACTGGATGCAACTACCTGCAACAGTCGCTGTCGATGTGAGCGGAAAGCGCACATCGATTGCGACTGGTCATTGCGGCAACAAGTGGCACAAACCAGTCTCAATCCGGAGCGCGCACATCGACACATGCAACTGAACTGAATGCTACACGGAAATTGTCGATGTCTTCCGAACGGACAACTCGTACTCGGGAGTCATGTGATAAACATTCAAAATGGCTGTGCACCTAGACTGGTTCCCGGTCCCAACATAGGAGCCAGTTGGGACTACGAACCAGTCTAATGTGCACCACAAACAAGGAAATTCATTGCCAGAGCGTGCACATCGACTGCGACTGAATGCAACTAGATGCAATGGTCGGCAACGAGTAGAACATGTGCAACTGATTGCAACTACCTGCAACGGTCGGCAATAGCGTTGCCGGGCCGCTCAGATCGACCTGTTTGTGCAACTGATCAGTTGCAACTGTTTTCAGCCAGTCGCAACCATTGCCGGCAACGGCATTGCAGGTAGTTGCATCCTGTCGCAAGGTCGATCTGCGCCAGGCTTTAGAAACAATGTTTTTGGTCTTCCCTGTATAAATCAAAGACCCATTAGTAGATGTTGGGTTTATAAATCACCTTAGGTCATAAACAACAAGCCATTATTGTTAGGCAATAAAAATCTTCATTAAAACCCATTAACTGTCATTGTATTGACCCTGGTCATTGCTTGCTACTGAAAAATGTTCGTCCCGGAATAAACAGGGTGTGGAGGTACCGGTATCTCCTAAGATATCATATCAAAATAGTTCATAAGCTGCGCTTTCGTTACAGAAAAAGCCGGTATTTGTCCGGGCGTATTCTGCTTCCATTACAGGATGTCCGTGTTTAATAAGTCCGGTTCTCAATAAATCTGGATCTATTACAAGGCAATTCTGTGGCACTATGAAAAAGGGAAATTTTTCTAACGTTGGTCACTGAAAAAAAGGAGGGAGGGGGCAGGGGCCGGGTGTGCCCCCCTTGATCCACACCAATAGAGGACGTGCAGCAACGATTATGACGTCACCGTGACGTCGAGATGCCGCCATTTTGGACGGCACGTCCAACGCGTTCGTAGCGTCAGTTGCCGTCCAAAATGGCTGACGTGCGAATTATGACGTCAATGATGACGTCACGTGCACATGGTCTATACAGTAATTCCTGCCCTGACGTTTTTACATCGAAAGTGGCAAGCAAGCAATGAACTGAGATCACCCTAATCAACCAGACTGATTGTCCCTCAATATTTAATATGGACCTAAAATTAATCAATCGTCACCCAGGATACATGTCCCCATCCATCATAATCGTAGTAGGTGGAAGCTATGGGTCATGTATTATTTGTTCATTCCAGTCACCCATCCTCCATCCTGTAACTAATGAAGTCTGCATTACAACACGACAGCCTACAGAAACAGAACAGGGGTTCACCTAAACCACGAATTGACCGAGTTGAGTTTTCCAAAATTCAGACTGGTGGTGTCCAAAACAGAAGTTTCTGTTCTTTTTGAACAATAGAATTGAAGTGAGAGCGATGATGTCCACCTGGGCTCACACTCACAGCAGTTCTTTAGACGAGGAAAGTCGGATTTTTTTAAAACAGAAATTCCAAAGGGGAATGTATTGTAACGCAGCGGCGGATCCAGGATTCTGGTAGAGGGGTGGGCAGGGTTTCTGCCAGGATTGTCAAGGAGGGGGGAGAAAAAAAATTAAAATTTGTTCAAAAATTTTTTTTGGGGGGGGGGTTTGGTTAAAAATGGCCTCCAGAGTCATTTTTTACATTCCAAAATGCAAAATTAGTCTTCCTTCTGCATGAAAATTGCATTTGAAATGTAACAAATTAAAGAAAAACACTACTGAAGTGAAAATAGTGATATTTGAAAAAGGTTAGTCTGCGAACTTGAGGGGGGATAGCCTCCTTGAAATTTTTGAGGAGGGGATCATCCCCCCATCCCCCCTCTGGCGGAAACACTGGTGGGCACTGAAGGTACGACAAAAGATCTAAATTTTTGACGGCACCCTATATCTTCAAACCTGGTTTTAATTCTGAGATCCAACTACATGTTCAAACCAAACTAAGTTCGCAGCAGGAACACTCTACACAATATCCATAATTCGTGATTAGTGCAGCCACGGCCACAAATCTTATCCCGAGTAATTTACGCCTTCCATCATGTCCATAGTAATTTATACCATTCCATGAAACCATGATCCCAAATTCAATGCCTACCATATGAGCTGAGAAGAAGTCTTTCTGTAAACATTGTCTTTCATTTGCACAGTTCATGTAGAAATTTTGCCAAGGGGAGGATTAAATATAAATTCATACAAGACAAGAAGAAAATTTTGTGGTATTAGAGAGGATGCGCAGCGTCACGACTCCCACTCCCACTCCGAGTTGGTCTCGGAGTCGTTCTCGGAACTCGTAGCGTCGTTTTTCAGGTTGCGCAAGACGTGAAGTGATTACGACGTGGGCGACGTCACATGACGTCGTCCTTCACGCAGTGGTCCCCAACCAACGTCATGGATGTGTAGGCCATGTGTAGCGCGCCTACGCCGCCTTTTTCACGATTTTGCCACACCAAAAAACACGTAAATTTGATGTGTTCAGCACCCTCCATCCCGATAAAAGGAATCAGTGTTTCAAGAATAATGTTCAAAGAATGCTATGTCAACCTTAATCATATTTAACACCTGCTCAAACAAGAGAAAAAGCAAGTGGGAAACCACTTACGACTTCGATGCTTTCAACTCGTTTTTCCGACCGACTTCACCGGGAAACCCCTGCAGTAACTGATGACGTAAGACGCAAAAAGGGTGTCACCTCGGAGTAGGAGCGGGAGTCGTGACGCTGCGCATCCTCTCTAATACTAGGGATAGGGCCTACTGGTGCCACAGCTCAGCCATGTCAGCTCAGCTCTGCTCAGATAGTCGGAACTAAAGCTGGGAATCCACCATTGATTTTCAACCTGATTTTGCATTGCGACTTGCTTTGCAACTGGGCACTAGATCACCGTAGTGGACTCGCTAGACGTGATTTCCACCATGAAGGAATTCCTCCAAGTTTCCACCAATGGCAAAGACGTGGTCAATTTCAGTCGGCAATCAGTCGGCGACCGGTATCAGTTCCTTGCGATCGTATTCAATTGCAGGTAGCAGGTTGCAAAGCAAATCGCAACGCAAAATCAGCTTGAAAATCATGGTGGATTCCTAGCTTTAAGGGTTTCTTGAATTGGCTGTGAAGCCATTTTTTTCGGGAGTCACAGAACTTGTGACAGTGACAGTAGAATACAGTAGTGTGTGTAGCAGTAGCAGTGGCCAATCTGGCATGACAGGGAAAACAAATTGAGCTTGTGTTTCACGCCCCACTACTACACAGAAGACTGACTTGCCACTTGGTCAGTTGATAGATTCTGCAGAAAGAGTGATCAACAACAAACAAGGTCAGGTCAAAAGGTATTGCTTGATTTGTATGATGAATGTAATGAGTGCTTCAAATTTTTTGTGGAACACAATAGAGCATGACAAATGTGGTTGTGAAAGAATATAATTCTCATAATTCATACACAAATCACTACCTTTATAGAAGTTTTGCCAGTCTTTTTGTCTTTAGAAATGGTTTTCTGTAATTTCGAATTACATACAGCTGTAGACCTATTATGGTTTAAGAAAGGGACACAACAACAAGGCCTACAAAAGCTGTCTCCACAAAAAGTTATTTAGGAACATAGGCTATATTTTGTGTCACTGAAGTGCTTCAATTCAACAAGCCTGCTGTACCAGTGACAAGGCGCCAGGTATTACTGGTGTGTGAGTTGTTAAAATACAATGAACAGAGGACAATTTAGGAGTTCATCAGGACAATGTCCTGATGAACTCCTAAATTGTCCTCTGTTCATTGTCCGAGAAGGAGAGCAGACATCGGTGATTGCAGGCCTTAAATATTCCCCCAAATTAACGACGTTTAACGTCGGAGCCCAAATTAAGGGCACCCAAATTTGAGTCTTGTTTTACATTGAAATGGGAATGTCAGATGCCTGGAAATGGCATCTTTTATCCTCTATTTTCAAAAAATTTTCTAACGAGAGGGGACACCCCCTCGCGCTCCCCCACGATCGCGCCTTCAGCGCTCTGATGGGGCCCTTGGCCCCAAACCACCGTAAACAGAAATACCCAAATTAGGGAATATAAAGGCCTGGATTGGAGAGCTCAAGAATGACGACATTGGGAGTCCATGAGTACCTGTAATGTTCTAATTAATGGCAACCAAAGAAAGAGAAAGCAAAAAATTGACACACAAAATGATGATAAAGAGGAAGTCAATTTCCAGAATCTTAGCAAATTAATGACAAAGTGTTGATAGACCCAGCCCGCAATCATTGGCAGGGTCTACATCCACTTGAGGGCAACGAGGCACAATATTGTCATGGCGCAAAATAGGCCTGGGCGTTTACTAACTAGAACTGTAGAATCAATCACATCTGAGCAGCTGGGGAAATAGGGCCGATCTAGCTGTCACCAGTAAATCAGAAGATCACCCACCGATCTGCAGTTCAGAACCTAATTATCATAATGTATTCACTGCCACAGGTTGTGGCAAGTGTCAATATTTAGCGTTTTTAATTGTCTTAACTCTCCAAACTCATCTTGACTGTATCTAGCATTGTCTAAAATGCTTAGGGAAGTGGTGAAAAGTTGTCAGTTGCTGCTTCTTACCTCTCAAATGGCAAAAATCTGTCAAACACTTGATTTCAATGCGGTTTTTTTTGGCTAGTGGCAGCACCTTGCGGGCACTATGTTCATTAGGATACCTACGTGCGGTTTTTCGTATTTGCATGCGCAAATGCATTTTCTTAACAAACGCAGTTTGATTGGCCGATTTCTGGCGATCAGCAGGTGCTCAAATCGGCAGATCTATAGCTGATCGGCAGTTCGGCTGGTGACAGCTAGATTGGCCCTATTTCCCCAGCTGCTGAGTCCCTGGGCCTAGCTAACTCGCTAAGCAAGTGTTTGCAACACTCAATACTTACTCTCTCCCTTGCTGGTCTTGATAATCTTATTTCTAAGCTATCTTTGTTTAGCTTGAGATCTTTTCTCTTGTGTTCAAGTGCCTTTTCTAAAGCTTCTTTACCACGTGTCAGTGATTTAATTTCTTCATTTGTGTCAAGTAAACTTTCTCTTAATTTGGCAACCACTGATCTTGTTTCACGGAAATGTGTATGTGCTTCACCATTACTAAGTTCAGCCACTATTTCTCTAAGATTAGGCAGAGGATCGACAGCTCTTCCAATGTCACAGTTTTTGTCGCTTCGCTGCACAACATTTTGTGAAAGTTTGATGTCCTTGATGGCTGCATTTCTCCAGTTTTGGGGACCAATCGTGGCCGTCCCCATCGACAGCGTTTTCGTGGCCTGCATCCTGTAATTTTGCAGTGTCACAGTGAAATCGGATAAAAGTGATAAACGTCTTCAACCATGAACGGACACGAACACCAAAATACGGCCGCTAACAGAGATACAGCGTGTGTTTTAGGACGAGAAAACATGCAAAAGGTGTGTTATGGTAAGCGTCATTGCCCAGTCTCGTCGCTCGTGGATACCGTTACTTCCGGGTCAGGGGTAGTCTCGCGCAACGAGCGGTTTTGTTCCACAGTGTTGCGACGCTGCGGAACTGCGGCTGGGTGACCGAGACTACATTAACCCTGGCGGTGTCATCAAAAACCCACAAGCTGACTTCAAAAGAACCGTGTTGATTGGACAAGGCGTTGGCTTTCAGAAACCAACAAAATGCGATTGTAGCAAAATTTGTGGATTCGAATCCTAGATTTGTAGCATTTACCAATATTTAATGAGCTAATACATAACAATGATGTTCATAAATCACGAAATACTGCGTTAAATCGGGAAAATTGGTGATATATGACTTAAACCCTCCAAGTGATGAACCAATCAGCTTGCGTGTTTCATCACATGTTTTCCAATTAGGCAATCAGCTGTTGATTAGATTGGTACCGCGATTCTCCGCTAGGTGGATTTAGAACCCACCTCCTAGCGGAGGATCGAGGTACCAATCTACTGATTATTTATCAATTAAAGTAAATTATCAAAATATGAGTCCATATTTTTTGCTATTTCTATGTTTCTATGATAACGAAGTAGTGATATTGGCATGAAGAAGGTTGTTTATTTTCTTTCTGAAATATAATAATTTCGTCCCATGCGCTGCTGCCACCTATCTTTGAGGAATCTCCTTTCCAAGATGACGTCAGTGAGGGGCTAAGTACATGAAGTAATTCCAAAATTCTGGTGTGTCATGTGTGTTGACACCTGTGGAGCTTTTGATTCCGATTTCCATCCGAATTTTGCCTCAAATTCCGATCAGAAGGTAACAATTTATCAGATTTGTTGTTAAAAAGGTAGAAATGGCGTCAGTGCCTTCGTGGAAGCAGGCTTTGCTGCAGAAAAAGCGGCGACAAGAGGATGACGACCGTCGCCGGTTTGAGCAGGAGCAGAAACGTTTGGCAGAAATGCCAAGTTGGAAACGGGACCTTATTTTGAAAAAGAAAAAAATCCATGACGGTCCTACTGGTGATAAAAATGTCGTGATTATAGAAAGCTCTGCCTCCAACAAACATGTAGACGGGGTAAATGGGAGGAATTACTATCCCGAGTTTAGTGGTTCACAGCGGACCACCCCCGATTCAGGGTTCGATGAGACTGAAGACGGGGCCCACCGGGCAGGGCACCCCGCTTATATTCAGGAGTCGCGGTGGGTGCAGGTGAACTCGGCAAAAGCGACCCACCAATCTTCAAAGCGCACACAACATGACATACCAGATGGGTTGCCGGTTGAAAATGGCGTATCGAGTGTACGAGAAAAAGGAAGTAAACATGTAGGCCTAGACTCGGATGAGGAATTGACGTATCAGCCCGGATTCGTTCACAAACTTTTGGATAAATTCTCACACATGACGGTTAAAGAGCGGGTGCGGCGCGTCTCTCAGGGAGGTACAGAACACTCTTCGGATGATTCAGGGGGAAGTGCTAAATCTAGCCCTAGGTATGAAAGTGACTATAAAGATAATCCGTCCCGGGTCCTTCACGGTAGCAATGAAAATCTATCTCATGCACAAATAAAACCAACTCAGATATCGCCGGATGAGAAGGTGCGGAAAGAACACAGCGCTTCCAAAGAACAAACTGTTTCTTCCAAGGAAAGGGTCACGAT